>JBCJKH010080726.1:0-24362 GCA_039877255.1 Loriculus beryllinus
AGGTCTTCATTCTCACAGTCCCTGCATCTGCCTTCCAAGACTTGGGTGGTGTGGTCAGAGCATTTGCCAGTGAAGACAAAGGCAAAAAAGTCATTCAGAACCTCAGCCTTTCCCAAATCCAGGGATAGCCAGTTCTCCTGATAGCTTCCAGAGAGGTCCTACGTCGTCCCTAGTCTGTCTTTTATTTGCTGCATATGTACAGAATCCCTTCCTCTTATATTTCACATCCGTTGCTACACTTAATTCTAACTGGGCCTTAGCTTTTCTAACCCGGTCCCTATGTTCCTGGATAGCATCCCTGTAAACATTTAACTGTTATGCTGCATATGACAGAGAAATTGGGATCACCAGCAGTGGGGGAGGTTTAACAACTGGAAACTATCTAAAAAAAGCATTACAGATGTAAAAATTAAATCCTTTCAGTAGACTAGAAAGTGAGAGGAAATACCTCCAGGACAAACTATGAGCTAGAAAACAAGGCTTTTTCTGGACTTTCTTCATCATGATTTTTTGGTTTTCTGATCTTTTGTAAATCAGGCAAATTGAGAAGGGTTGCATGAACCCAACTGCTTGTAAAAGAGGCAACTAAACTGTGTTATTGATACAGGGACTTCTTAAGAGGTGGCTGAGAATATCTGTATGCATTTCTCTGGTAGACTGAAAAGCATCTAGAGTATATCCAGGAACACAGTGAAAATTGCCTGCGTGTCATATGCATAATTAGGTTGGGCTATGCACTTAAGAAAGAACAAGAAGATGTTGATCCTTTCTGATACTTTGCCTCAAAACATAAGGCCTCTCTGAGAAAGAGGCTTTGTTTTAATCTCTATAAGAGTTTTCTGATAGCTTCTTGTGAGGAAGACAAACCAACTCCCCAACCACTATTGCTTTTTGCAGTCACTTGATGTTCTCTTCAGAAGCTTACCTTGCTGTTTTAGGAGTGCTGACAACTCGTCAGCCAACTCAAAAAATGGGGCTGGGTGCCAGGTGGGCTCCCAAAGCAGGGTAATGCAGTCAGTGGAAATTTTATGTTCAGGGTGGAAAGATCTGCGTGCTGCATTGCACACAACCACATTGCCAGAGAGCTGCTAAGTGTTTTGTTCTGTTTTTCCTGTGGGTGTATATGAAGAGAGATTTCTGTTACAATGTAGATACTTTATGAGAAATAATTAGGCACAGAAAGGGCCTGAGGGAAGCCAAGGGGAAATTGTCTAACACAAGGATGTCCCATTGCAATTAGAAATTTACAGAGACAGTGTATATGCTAATGAACATCTTCTCAGTTGCCATTTCATTTCTTATATGCCTGCTGCCTTAAACCAGGGAAAAATGTCTTTATACTTTTCTACCTAAAAAACCTATATTTTAGAGTATAAGAGGAAGAGAAGGAGAAGGATAGCAAGTGCATTTTCAAACGAAAAATATGGCCCCTAAAATTCCCTAATGTAAGCCATGGTGCAAAGGTGTAAGGGAGGGGAGAAAAAAAGAAAAAAGGAAAAGAAAGAAAGTAGTGTTGTTCAGTTCTTGTTGTTGGGCAGGATTTTTACTTCTTTAATCCTACTATTATTGGGGGGTTTTGTCTGATATAGTATTCTCACTAGTCCTCTAGAAAATGCCAAGGTATCCCACATCTTTTCCTATTACACCAGAGGGAGAGGCTGAATCACAGGAAAAGATGCTTCTTGCCTCGTTAGGAGATGAGACTCTTAGAGAAAGAGACATGAGCATGTACAAATAACTAGCCAGGATAACTGTGAATTATTTCTCATTACTGAAGCACACCCAGCTAGCTACAGAATATAATAGCGGGGATAAAACATTAGGGGATAAAAAATAGCTATACCACTACTGAGGTAATTTCTTTTTGTTATATATCTATAAATAAAGAAGGAAAAACATAAATAGAATACTGTTATATATTAACCTCTTCTGAAGCAGGATCATCTTTTAGGTATCCTTACGATGGTTTTGGAATGGCCCTTTGCTTTTTTATAGTAATGTAAGACACTTGGGACTGGATTACAAGCTGATTCCTACGGATAGAAAGACCGCTGTTGTCACTGTCTGTCAGGTCAGATATAGATTACAAGCCCTACAGTGAGTGACCATTATGATGTTTTGTGTCCATGTAGATCAGCCACCATAATTTTGTTTTCTTTCCTAAAGATATAATTAAAAAGGAAGCATGGATATAATGGGTGTCACTTTCTTTTAAATAATAAAGCTATCTCTACAAGGTAAGGCAAAAAAAAAAAAAACAACAAACCCAAAACAAACCCAATACAGAAAGAACAGAGCAGTTAACAGCATAAGTGAAGGGATAAAAACCCTTTTTTATTAGCTCATGCAAATCCTGCACTCCCACTGCCGATCATATTGGTAGAGATGCCACCTGTCAGGCTGGAGAGGCAATAAAGTACAAAGAGAGATATTAAGGATGTCAGAAGAGTGTTTACAGCTACCAGCCATGTACGCTCATCTGCACAAAAGCAAGAGTAGCAGCTCAGTTTTGATGAAACCAATACTGATAGGAAAACAGCTTCCACTGCTCAGAAGAGACAAGAGAACAGGAAAAAGACAGTTTTAAATGAAGCCTCAAAAAATCCTTTCAAGTGATGCAGGCAATTAAGACTTCACACGATGACACCTAGGAAATGCTCTGGTTATACTGCACCTGCCTTCTTTATGCCCTGAAACAATGCATTGCAAAACAACATAACTAAAAATCTGCCTCTAAATATCCTCTTTACTGTTTTCCTGGTTAAAAATAATGGTGTGTGTACTTCACACTACTTTTGGTATAGAATATATCATAGTAGTGGTTTACATCCCAGTTGCTACTCTGTTGAGAGCAAAAAATACAACACTTGTTTTGGGTTTTTTGCCATGTTATTAAGGCTGGAAGGAAGAGCTAGTAGAGGGGGATTTCTAGCAGTATGTGATAAGTAGAGGATTGAATCACCTTTAGGGAACTGTTTTCACCTTGCAAAATACCCCTCATCCAACTTTTCTATCCCTCTTGTGCTTTTTGCTCTTCATGCACAAGGGTAACAAGAAGGAAACATCCCAACAGACAGCCAGGTAAATAATTCCACTAATCATACCAACATTTAAAGTCAAACTGAACTGCTCTTATTCCACTCCCCTCTCCCCCCCAGACTGCACCATTTCTTTTGAGGTTTGGGTCAGCACCACCTTCTGCTGCCAGCCCTTCCCAAAGCCACCCCAGCTCCCAAGATATTGATGATATTCCCTGAGATAGCTGAGGAAAGGACAAGAGCAAATATACCCAAGGGCAAGGAAAAGCCATATATTTCTTTTTCACTAGGAACCCTGATACTATGGGATATTCTACCACACTGGAAAGATGGTTCTTCCTTTTGCCACTGATAAGCACTGGGGGAGCAGGGAGGCTGGCTCCTTCTGCACTGTGTGTGCATGTTTTGGACTGAGAAACTTTTTGTCTGGGCATTTTTATGAGAGGGCACAGTGGCATCAGCTGTGATTGTGAAAAGGGCCACACTCATTTTTCCTCTCCTTGGGGCCAGGAAGTTACTCACCTTTCTGTTTCCTAACTCTAGTCTGACAGATGTCTTTTTGAAGACACTCTCAGTCAAATAACCAGGAATTATATGAATCTCCCATTTTGCCTGCTACAATCTGCAGAGCCACATCTGTCTCCTGCTCTGCCTCACCACCCCTTGAGAATTTCCCTCCTTACTCCTTCCATCAGTGTTTGGAATGGATGGGAACAGCTTTCTTTTGCTTCTTCCTTCTTGCTCACTCATGGAGCACACTGCTCCTCAGCTTTAACTTCTCCCACTGTTCCATCCAGTGACACTTATCAAGACACTGTATCCCACATCAGGGAGCCTCCAGTTAGGCAAGGATTGTTGAAAATTTTGAGTTTTCTTCTCTCCCACTGTATCTTTATATTTTTGTCTGAACTTCCCTGTACCTCCAAACTCACTGATCCTATCTTCTGTTGGGCAATGTTTTATATAGAAATAGTTCCAGAAAATCTTACTCATGAATAATAGATCCCTTAAATAATTCACGTAGGCATTTCCACTCTCTCTTCTCTGTCTGGGGTCAAGATGTCAGGCTAAACAGAGCAATGACTTGGTGTAACATACTCAGTGTGCCTTTTATCATGCCTCTGTTTGGTTTTGGTTTTCTCATCAGTTTTTGTCTTGAAAGTAAACATGATTATGTTTGGAGCCCAAATAATATTGACAAAGCACAACAAAGATGTTTTTCTTGTTGCCATTTTCTCCAATTTAGTTACATTTCTAAAGAGTGTCATAACAGTTTGATAACCCCCTAGTGATTATCTTGACAAGAACTTTAGTTGTTAATTAGGTATTGCTTACAGATTATAAATATTATCTTATAGACTTTTCACACAACCATATGAAGACATCAAATATATATAGAATTAAATCCAAGCAATTTGGATTTATTAGCATGGCAAGTAATAACTGGAGGCTTTATCAGAGATCAAATGCTAGCTGCTGAGCTGGGGAAATGAAAGTAATTACAGTTCTGATGTTTTTAAGAAGAGGAATGCAGACACTTTCTCTCAGACCCTCTTTCTTGGGGACTGGCTGTAATCAGATCTCTTTGACTTCTGAACCTCCACTTACAGATACTTGAAACAATTCAGTGCACATACACTTTAAACAGCAGTCTTTTCCAAGGGTGCTGGAAATACAACGATGCTTACAGTGCAGGACTAGAATTACGTTGAAGGCACTGAAGAACACTGATTCGATCATGTAATTATTTTTCTTTTAAGTGTGTGTTTCAGTTCTTTGAAATAAGCTGGAAGGTCCACCATCAGAATTTGCTAGCAGGCATTATTCTGGAAGCTGGTTAGAGGCTGAAGGAAGGGAACATTTTTCTGCTTTGCTGGGATATGAAATAAATAGCAGAAAACAAAACAAAGCAAAACAAAAAAAACCCCAAAAAACAAAACAAAAAAAATAAAATCCCAAACGAAATCCTATAAAACATCCAGGACAATTTGCTTCCATTCATGTCAGAAGAACAGCAAGAGCTGATTACAGATGAAATGCTACGAACATTGTTTTCACTTTATGGAAGAAGGAGGCATGCATGCCTTTCCCAGTTCAATTTGAAATAACATATCATCCTGACAAGCTATAGTAGAGAAACAGTATTATTTATAATGGTCCCGGTTTCTTTTCCCTAAATTTTCTTTAACTGCCAAATGCTCATTCTTTTTCTGAATGTGTCTAGAAATATAATACTCTTTCTCTTTATGTCTTTTCAAACTTACTAAGAGTTCATACCCTTTTCCGGAGCAAATCCGCAGAAAGCTTTCATAATATACATACAGATATGATATGAATACTGAAATGAGATTGGGGAGATAGCTCTTCAATGAAACAGCACCTTGTTACCTTAGCAACCTGCCATCATAAGCCTGGATTTTTTAATATTTCCAAAGAGCTACAATTCTGTGAGGGGACATAGAAAATAAACAAAGGGTCAATAAACAAAGATTACTGGAAGTATGCTTTTCATACTGTATGTTGTTGTCAGTACCTCACCCTGTTTTTATACTAAGCAGAACATTTCACCTGCCATGTGGCCCACTCCTCCAGCTGAAGGGTACTTCATAGCAACTGGCGAAGAAGTCAAAACCATGTAGTGCACCCCCTGTGCTCTACGCTTAGCTGGTGGTATTTTCTGCCAAAATATTCTCACTCTTTCAGACACCTGAGGCTGAAAAAGGCCTCAGTGACTTCAGGGAGTTGCACTTGCACAATAAAATGCAAATCACCCAGTTCCTGTACTGGAAGCTAATAGTGGTGATCTAGGCCATTAGCAACAACTCCTATATTTATCTGTGTAAGGCTTCTTGTTGCGATTTTCATTCACCTGTAAATCTGACAGGTCTTAAATACTGAGCCTATATTCTTGTGCTTAAAAATTGCCTGGAAAAGATTTATCGATAATTCTGTGGGCTCTCTTAGGAACATTTCTGTGGCGATTTTCTTGTTTGCAAAAAGCCAAGATTTAGAAGTTCCTTAGAGAACAAAGGCGTCTTAAAGAGCACATATTTTTCCTTGTGGAGCAACGGAGGTGAAAAGATGGAAGTGCTTCAACCTTTCTCTAATATTTTTCTCCTAAGTGGATTTGCGTGGTACATTAAACTAAATGGTATTGACTTGATATTCGGTCTAGACCTTTGAAGTATACTGGGTGCTGTTCAATATTGAGCATTTATACTGAATCAGATGCTTTGTTTCTCTGCACCTCTGAGTTGGGCAATGTGCCATGAGCAATAAAAAAAATGCACCTACCAAAAATAATTATATAGAAGTTTCTGGGGATGAGAGCCAAGGGACCAGCCTCATTACCACAGATTTAGAATAATACTTTAACATAGTTCAGAGATACTGCTATTATATAAGGCCTCATAATCCTAGGAAGCACTTAGACTTTGTTCTTTCTCTTTTCAGGAAGAGCTGGTTAGAGATCTGGCTGCAAGATGCATGGGGCAGTGTGGCAGCCCAAAGCCTGCCAGAAGCCGCCACCAGCCAGTCCAGTCCTCAGCCACCTGCCCGCGTGTTATTTAAATCATCATCCTCAATCAGTTCTCATTAGGTGCATGAGCACCACGTAACTTCTTTCTTAACACTTTCGCCTGCTTTTCAGGCATTTTTGCCAGCCACTCACAGGAGGTGCTTTCTTTCCTTTTATCATCTGGTTAAAATGCCTAACAATCTACCAGTCAAGGAGCAACAGATAACAAACTCCAAGTAGCCAATAAAGTGTTTGTTGTCACATTTGTGCACATTAATGGAGAAATGATGGTTAAAATGAAAGGGCTGAATTAGGTTCAAAATATGAGACAGGGGCATAAAAATTTTGCAAATGGCTTTTTGTGCAAATAGGAAAATGCAGTAAGTATGACAGGCAACGCTCCTAAT
Source organism: Loriculus beryllinus (assembly GCA_039877255.1). NCBI lineage: Eukaryota > Metazoa > Chordata > Aves > Psittaciformes > Psittacidae > Loriculus > Loriculus beryllinus. Next base: position 6,963 of record JBCJKH010080726.1, read on the forward strand.
TAGCAAAACTATTTATATTACATAATGTCTGGGAGGGACGGCACGCATTAAATGTGTTTGGAATTATGTGGTACCTATAGTGCAATTTAAAAGCCATTAATAAGATTTAACTGAAGAATAATTCTATAAAAGCTAGAGAAATGACCTGGATTCTTGTATGAGCAAATAACTCCACTGCATGCATTTGGTGAGTCACCACTGCAAGCAGTAGCAGCCTCTAAGTGGAAACCCATGCAATGGGTTTCTAAGTGGAAATCAGCATGCGCCATCCAGCATAATGAAAAAATGACTGTTACTAGAGAGCACTAGATAATCAAATGAAAAATAATGTTGTTATATAACTATCATAGGATCATCTACTTTAATTTCCATAACAAAAAAAAAAACAAAAAACCAAAAAAAAACAAAACCTAAATGTGTTAGTAAAAGAGTATCAGAAGTCCCTGAAATGATTTGAACAACCAGGTAACAACTGCATCAGCTAGTATGTAGAGTACATATGTAACAAAAAAATGTTTTAATATTGGCTTTTGCTGCTTTTCCTGATCTCAAAATTAACTGCGTTTGTAGAAATTCTTACAACTGTCTTACTGACTTAGTGCATTTTAAACCATATCGACTTTGATGGGCTTAACACATCTTAACTGAAGCTTAAGTTATAGATTTGGAACCACTGCCTTCATGAAACAAAAACCGTTTTCCTTGGTGTGTGTTTTATAATACTGTAATCTTATATTATCCATATCCACAGCTTCCATCTTTATAAAAGCACATTTGCAATACAGATAGACCACTTCTAAGGCAAGAATCACAAGCGGAACATACCTTCCTCATAAGACTATCCCCAATGATACTTCTGAAATGAAATCCAGATTCACTATCTGTCCTTATCATTTGCCTGCTAGAGAGCCTTTGAGACAGCTCTGGGACAACCTTTAACTATGCTTTGAAAAAACTCAGCATGGCTTGAATGGGCTAGCATGAGATTCAGCCTTGGAAGGCACTATCTCTCCTGCCCTATGTCTGCAGTAGTACTGCATGGCCACAACAATTCACTCTGAATTTGCCCACTTTCCACTTTCAGCGTCTGTATCTATCTTCTTATGCACTGTTGACGGTCCTATGCGAAGTTGTCTATCTGGATACAATCACAGCTTAGCTGCTCATTTGCCCTGAACAGCAAGGGAACAGCAATCTTTCACCCAAGATTCTGTTTGAATCCATGACACTGAATTGAAGAAAAACGGTTAAATAGCACAGGTCAAGAGTCTATCCCCTCCAGTCTGTAAGACCTGCCTGCTCAGGCAGAGCCTGTTTACAGTTAAATTTTGAGGCTGAACAACTGAGTATTTTTAAACTAGCTGCTGTGAATACTGATTCTGCTCCTCCCTAATTTCTTAATTTAAGTGTTGTTTGATGTCATATCAAACGTCTTTTGTAAGTCACTATATCACACTGATGTTAACACAACAAGTAATGTGCTCAAGTATATACCAAAATACTTAATTTTATTGTCATTATAAATTGCCCTCCTTTATTGCTTATTAAGAGACATTTATATTGGCCACTCCACTGTTTTGTCTGAGATAGCTAAAAGGTTTACAACTGCCTAGGCATTATATTTATTCTCTGATATTCAGGCACAACATTAACTCATTGTTTTTTCTAAGGTATTTCAAAATGAACATTAAGGACTGAGAAGATCCCCTGTAGAGCTCTTCCAATATTCTAATTTTAATCAGAAGGCTTAGCTACCTAATTAAAGAATTAGCAAGCAATAAACATTTATGAAACCATGTTTCAGTGGTTAAGAAAGACAATGAGCAGTTCTTGATGGACAGACCTTTTATTTCAAACATACATTTTCAGCAAAAAACCTCCCACTTCCTCCAAAATCATTTATGTTGATCGATCACAGTATCACATTATGAGAATGTCCAGGAGAAAGGAAAAGTAGAAGAAACACATGAAAGATTTTCCTCTGAGGTTTTTTCATAATTATTTTATGGCAAGAGGCTGTATGAGAGTGTGGTGAAATGATGTGCTTTGGAACTGCTCTTTGAAGCTCTCAGCAGCAAGTGACTTCCTCTCCAGCACATGTTCTAAATGTTTTGCTGGATTACAGTCCACCTGCACAGAACTGTTCTTACCTTTTTACCCTTCCAATATATTAAACATTTGACCTGCTTTCCTTCCTGCAGTTTTGCTTCCGAGAATACTCTTGAAATAATTATGTAAATGTCATTTTAATGCATTTTCACTGCCATGTGCATTTTCAGCCCCCTTATGATGTTATCTTTTCAGAATGCCAGAAAAACGTGAACCAGATGTGCTTCACACAAAATACCACAGCAGGGATTTCCCTCACAGCAATCATGATATGGAAGTTCTTAAAGGCTTGCCATGAAGTAATAGGGCGATTTTTTGCAGCAAAAATATAACACATGAAAAAAATAGAGTTTGAAGGATGTTTTATATATATATATATATATATATATATATATATATACACACGAATTTGCTGTGTTGAATAATACTGGTCTGCAAGCAAACTCTTCAATGATGAGAGAAAATCCAAACCAAAATATCCTTGGTATTTTAAAATTTGCCACTAGTATTATGGGTTTCTTTAATATTTACAGTTAGCTCATTTACTGCATTAATTTATAATATAAGGACAGTAAAAAGGTGAGTAGCAAAAGTTGAGCTGTAGACTGCTGGCATCCCATATAGTTGTTTATCGATATTCATTAGTCAGTTGATTCTTGAAGTTGTGCCAACTGCCTAAACACTGATTCTATATTTGATTGCTGAAGATCTTTGGTTTAGACTTCCTGGGTGAAAGCACAACCAAGCCTTTCAGTCAAAGTGTCTGCTGCTTTTGACAATTTGTTTATGTGTGTTGGACTCATTCCTAAATAGCATCATCTATTCACAATCCGGTTCCATAGTCAAAAGTGAGACTTGTACTGGCTCCTTTCTATCACTCTTCAGCAAAGAGTGACTTATTATTTTACCTGCTTATATAGTACCCAGTGCTGTAAAAGCCACACTGGAACTGAAGCCTTTAGCAGATCCTGAAGTTCAAAGGATGGAACAGGACTCTGAAGGCAGTACATTGCCACGTAACCCAGTCTTTTATCTACTAATGCTAATGGTGAGTGAACTACCCCATTTCTTCTGCACTAATTCTGTATCTAGGTGTAAAAACAGTAAGAATATCAATGACAGCTGCAGAGTAACTATAGTTTCTACTAAAGCTGCATTATATGGAGTCTATACTACAATTTGACCCAGGGTATTATAGGGGGAGGCAGTGCTGGTGGCATCTATGCTTCCATGTAGGTCTTTGCAGCCACTCATAATTTGTAAAGAGGTCTTTCTCATTTTTGCCACACAGATTTTGGGTTGGCTGTTTGTTTTTTTTTTCTTAGAAATGGCATGAATACTGTGAATACAAAGAGGAAAAAAAGGTGTAAAAAGTTGTAGAGGGTTACCAGCAAAACTCCTAGTTTGACTCAGTGCATTAAACTCCTCAATGTATAAAGTTAAAATGATATTTTATAGCTTTTTGCAGATACATGGACATCCTCTGCTCAGTGGTTTCATTCCAATCTTTCCTTTCACTTTTTAATTATGTTTATATTGGGTCTGAGCCTTGTCCCATAAAGCCTGACACAGATTTGGATGGTTATTCTATCTTTTGACAAAATGCTGGAGCTGGCCATGAGCTCACATGCATCTGCCATTTGACCGCTGTGAATTATAGCTGGATTAAGGTCTGCCATGTCTTGTTAGCTTAACGGTAGCTGCTTTAGACAAATCTACACTCTAATGCACAGATCTCTTTAGTTGTTCATGACTCATTCTGTTGAAGCTTCTCGGGTTTTTTCTTAGCACCAATTCTAAAGTTTAAACAAAACTGGTTAAGAGACCTTGAGATGGACAAGTAGGAGCGTAGTACAGTGTTCTCACACCATGGGTTTTATATCTTCAATAAAATGAAATCTTCTAAGGCAGAAAGAACAACTTTAGCACATTTTAGAAATCTGTGATAATCGTAAAACTTAGGTTTATTCATATGACTGTAGTAGAGCCTAAACATTTCAGAATTGGTGCTAAATATGTCTGATTTGGACTAATACAATTTCTGTGGGTAATGACTGTTTGTGATGGAAAGAGAAAAATCAGTGCTGCGGACTGTGAAACAGTGACTAAACACTGCTGAGAGGTTTGACAGAGGTTTGACAAGGCTCTGATAGACTGGCAAGAATATTTCAGATAGACGGTGCAGGGGTGTAGTCTTGCAGTATGGGTGTAAAAGGAAGAGAAGCATGGGAATATGTCAAATTCTGATTCTCTGAAATCACTGGCAAAATTCCCACTGAATTAAGTAGGAGCAGAACTTCATCCTACATATTAATGTGTATGCTTATTGAAAAGAAAAAGTATTGAATTTACAATTCTAGATTACAGAATTTGGGTAATTTGTGAGAATACTGCACAACCTTTGTTCTGTTCTTTCATGCGAACATCTTCTGACACGGGTCTTCACTAACACTGCTATGGAAGATTATTACCATGGTATCTCTACTTCAAACTGAAGAGATGCACAGGTACAGCCTATAATAATAATAACAAAAGGTTTGAAAAATATTTGTAACAGGAACTGTAAGTCAGCTTAAAACTTAATTATAAGGATTGCTGGATAATATATATGACTCTCCAAGTCACAAAATAATTTTTCAGCTCTCTTCAGAAAACACCTCTGAAACCAAGCTCACATTCCAACAAGTCTGGCTTGAATTCAAGCCTCAAGGCAGCACTTCTAGCTCCCTTTTCTCCAAACCATGACTTCACAGACAAATAACCTTACAAGGGAGCCTTAAACAGAAAGTGAGAGTATGCTAAGAGGAGTATAGTCTGAGAGGGCAGACTGCGCAGAAAAGAAATGAGGCATTTCTTAAGCTGATTACATTCCCCAAGCCCTTTCCTAGTGCCAGACTGGGAGACTGGCCATGGCATCCTCTACTCCTCTCAACAGTCTTCACCTTGTGCTGCTCAACAGTCAAGACATTGTGTCCTATTGGACCACTTGGGCTGGCAATAGCTTTTTGCTTTGTAAGCAAACAAGCTGTGCTTGCTTTTCCTTCTTTGATTTGAAATAAATAGCATTTTAAATTTGAATACAAATAAAACTTAACATAGAAAAAACTGTGCTTGCAGATGCCGAGACATGCCCCACCACTCTATTAACTTTTTTTGCACTTTCCCTGCAGAAGTTGTTTCTGTCAATTTATTTTCATTTCAGCTGAGCAAAACGGGAAGGAAGAAGCAGGTTGACACAGATGGTTGTCAGCAAAGTGATGACTGCAGCTGAGAATGGGTGTACAAAAATATACAGCTTGCTAAACTGTGTATTGTTTAGCTTCCATGTGTATCAAATGTCAAAAGAAATAAAACTTGGAGAATATATTTAGAACCCTTTTTTTAAAGGTTGTTAAAATTTTTGTTGTAAAATGGAAGGGTGGTCATATGTAGATGAATTACAATGAATTGAAATGAATTACACAGAAAATGGAACAAATCCTGCATCCAAAAACTTCTAAAAACAGAACAAAAAATAGCCTCTTAAATGCAAAGCTAAGCCCCTAAGTAAGTGATGTGGTTTTAGGGTTGTTTGGGTTTTTCACAATTGCTGAGCACCCGATGTCCTAATTAGGTCACCCAGGGAGTGTTCATTGTTTGAAAATCAGACCATTAAGTCTGAATACAGATTTCTGAATCCAACTTTTAGGATTCTGCTTTTAAAAGGCTTCTTGGATCACGCAAATGATCACAACATTGTGCTTCAATAGAACAAAACTTACCAAGGAGAAAAATTTAAAATTAGCTAAAACAGTCTTTCTCAAGTTTTTAGAGTGCTGCCAACTTCAAGGTGGGGGCAGGCTTTGTCCACATTGAAAAGCTGCAGCATTTTAACTACAATTGATCTTATTTTAACTTAGATCTATCTTGAACTAAGGCTAAGCCTAATGTAGACACACTCAAATCGATTGTAATGTTGCCTGTGTCAATTTAGCTAATTTAAATGTACATGCATTAGCAGATTGCATCAGTTCAACTAGACTGATCTTTAAATTGCTTTGTCTAAAGTTGTGTCATTTCTAGGGAGCTGAGGATTGTTTGGAAGAGAAAGCTGCCAAAGCTACTTACCCTTCTCCTACCTGTCAACTCTGCAAAGTACTACCCCAATCAGTTGATAAATATATAAGTATCAGTATAACCACTCATCAATTGATATTCATAAAACTGTGCTAAAATAATCCCCCCCCCCCCCCTAAAAAAAAAAAAGCCACATTTCTACTGCAACTCTACCAAAATTATTTAAATTTTACCAGGCTTAAATTTGAACCAAAGCAGACATAAATCATTGTCAACATATGCTTTATAGTCAGAATTTAGGTAAATAAATCAGTGATGGCTTTTGAATGTTTTATATTCTTTCTGTTCTTGAGTTGCTGGCTCTCTGAGCTTCAAAGAAGACTGACAACCAAGCATAAACTTATTTTGAATTGCATGTCCTTTCCCTACCAGCTTTCAGAGCAACGTAATCTCACCTTCATTTTAGTTGGGTAAAAAACAGGTACAGAAAATAAGTGTGAGATAATGAATTTCTCTTACTTTGCCTTATCATTAATAAATGAGGTTATTTTCTCTCTTGACTCTTGGAATTAGATGTGACACAACACCTTAACACAATCAGTTTGTTCTGAAACCCTGATAATAGGAACCCATCTGCTTAGAGATATAAAGGAGAATTCATTATATACCCAGTAATTACTTTCAATGCAACATAAAGAGATTGCATGCACAGCTTCTTAGAGTTAAACATGCTGTCAGAAAGAATACCTTGATGTGTAGGAATTAGAGAAGCTAAGAAAGGTGATAGCTAATAATGACGTTTAAAGATTTTTACAGGAAAAAAATGTATACTGTCCTTGTCCCTAACTGCAGAAAATCCCAACATCTTTGTGCAGGATCTCCAAAAGGGTGTTCCTGAATACCTCCACTGAAGACAACTCTTTTCTGTATCTAACTGCATTATGACAGATATTAACTTGTATAAAATGGACATTTTCTTATAAAATATGGGAGGATAAAATGTCAAATTTTGAGATCCAGGTTTGATGCCTAATCCTTGTGGCTTCTCCCCAAAGCTGGCAAAGTCTCCATGTGCTCTGCTAGGAGGCAGGTTTTGCACATGATTGAACATCAGGTGTTAAAGCCACATAAATTGTGGTGCCTGTCAGGGTCCAGAGCAAACTCTTTTTTCTTTCCTTACTAGAAAAACAGGACCAAAGCCTCAAAAGATGAAGTGAAATGAGCTGGGTCAAGTTGCCAGAGGAAGGTGACTGGAACTTAATCTGGAAGGAGAGAGAGAGAAAATAACAATCCTTTGGTCTTTCTGACATACCATCCAGATGGTCCTTGCTAATTATATTTCCTCTTGTGGTTTTACTTATCAAACATCTACAAATGTTTACAATGGATGTTAATACAACTTTGTTTAAATCTCACTTTTTAATTGCTTTTTATCTTTTGAACAGTACAGTCCCAATACTTTTTTGATTATATTTTCAATTTGTGAGCTGAAGTCCTCCAATTTTCTATTCCCACTTCCATTTCATCATATCTTTCATTCTAATGAAACATAGCATGCTAAAGGGCCATTATTTTTTCAAATCAGGCTGCATTTTAAACTGCTTAAATCTTACTTCCAGCCCTGCATGAAGTTCCTAAGATAATTAACGTGCTTGAGGTTGAAAACACACTTAAGTGGTTTGTCAGATCAGGCCTTAAATATGAGGTTGTGCCAATAAATTTAAGATGCTCTTCATTGATTTGGCTTTTTATATCTAAGACTTTCATGCTCAGTAAAAACAAGAATATTCCAGGTACAGTGCTGAAAGCATTTGCTGGAGGATTCTGTAGCAGTTATATTTTCCAAAAGATAATACCTTCTAAACATTATTAAATATCACTCTCCCAGAGGATTTACCAGTTCAGCACGTGTTGAATACCATTATTTGGCCTCAACAGAACTCTTGGCCTAATGACATTTTTCTTTCTTTTTTTAATTATACAATAAAAGCTCTCACATTTGCTGCAATTAAATATTCAGTGACACTTTAAAACAATAACATTAATGATGGATTCTTGACAAAACTGCAAGTAAAATCATCTCTCCTCCAAGATAGATGGTAAAGCTGCTACTATCTTCCTTGAGACCAGGATTTTGCTCTTATATAAAGTCATTACATACTGCATATATATATAAATCCCTCCTACATTTCAATTTTTATCGTCAAGGGGATGATCAGACTTCCACTAGGGTTGGTGGAAAGCCAATTCTGCCATGAGCAAATATATTACTTTGTCCCAGTGGTTATCTAAAGACTGAGTATTTTCTAGCCAGCGTTTCTTGTGCATGACCAGGTCTAGGAGAAGCAAGGTTTCCTTGCAGTACAGAGGGGAAAAGCATCCCCATGATGATACATCTGGGGAAGGGGTGAGATGGAGGAAGGAACAGCTATGAGAAGAATTTACTGGGATAGCTTGGGTTTCCACTGGTCCTACTGCTAAGTCTTAGCAGATTCCCCAGGACAAGTGACTGGCCCAGTCACATGGGCCTCAGGGACTATGAGGGTGGTGAGTTACTGGAAGAGAGAAGTTGTGGATGCCCCATGATAGGAAATGTACAAGATCAGGCTGGTTGGGGTTTTGAGGAACCTGATCTGGTGAAAGATGTCTCCCCACAGCAGGGGGTTGGACTGGGTTATCTTCAAAGGTCCCTTCCAACATAAATCATTCTGTGATTCTATGATTTTATGACTTCTTGAAGGTTCCAAGGATGCAGCTGATCCTTTCTATGCAGGTTCTGCATGCTGCTACCATCCCTGTCCCCATCCAACTGCTTCCACCCTCACTGCCATCACAAGTCCCTCCTTCATCTGCTCCACAGCCCACCCCGAAACTCCTCTTACCTGGAGGAGAAGTGCACAAAGAAGAGGTGCAGATGACTACGTGCCTTGAGAGAAGAGGTGTGTTTCAGGCAGCTTGAAAAGCCCAGATCTAGTCTGCACCAGAGGGGCTGCATTTACCTTGGAGTTTATAGGACTCCTGGATGCTGTCTGCACTTAAACTGAAATTTTTGCTTATTATTCAATGTGTCATAAAGGGATTATTTATAACTAGTAACACTTATCTCAGCATTTTTTAAAATTCTTTAAAGGAATTCAGAAAGGCATGTAGTTAAAAAAACTTTCTTCATGAATTGTTGCATTTTAATGCTGTTTCCTCTACGATAAACCCTGTGAGTTTGTACACTGTCATTCTCTGTAATATGTTCTGCTGTTAAATACAATTGAAGAAAACTTATTAATAGATGAATGAGTTTCTAATATTAGCTGATATCAACTGTCTAGTTTTTCAGTCAGGAAGAATGATGGATGGCCACAGGGGATATTGGAGATACAGGGCATGCAAACTGTAGTGCCATCTACTATGATTAAGTTCTATTTTACATATTTCAGCATGAAAATTTGCCTTGGTAGTTTACCTATGTCAAATTTAAAACCCTTGACATAAAACCATAAAAACCTAGAGGCTTCTTTTCCTCTCTTACAGAGATAGTGAAAATGGCCACAACACTGCTTTAAAATACTACAGTCAGAAACACAAATGTTGCCTAAATGTAATAGATCAGCAACAGTTCTGGTTTTGAGCAAGGACTGCTAAAATAACAGTAGAAATCAAAGCAACACCTAGCAACCAGTTTTGATCGTGGGTATGGTTTGTTTCAATAATGCCATAATATTGGATGTTCCACTCCCATTACACCAGATGTTCCACTCTGGTACAACCTTTTTTGTTCTTTTGTGACTGATGTCAGCATGAATGAAAGAAGCAAAAGTAGGGCATCAAAGCTGGAAATCATTCATAGTAGTAATTACCTGTATGATATCTCCAACTAGAGAAAATTTCCAGTTCCAAAAAATGCTCATGATGCAGTGGAAAGAAAAATCCTAGAACATTACCTGTTCGTTGTCTAGGGAATTTAACCTCACAATTTAAGTTGAAGGAATCAATAATCTAAATCCATCTGTGGCATTCTGAATATTTACCTCCTGAAGTTGGCTAACAAAGATAAAAAAAGATTTGCAGGTTTCCTCTTTTAAAAAGAAATAAATAAAGAGGGGTTCCAACACCCAAAGGGCAAAATCCAGACATACTTCAATAGTTTAGGAGCAGAGCCAGGTTCATACTAATATGAATGTGAGATTTCTGTGTTCTGTTTCAAAAGCCTTTCGTGCCAATTTAGGAACTAAAAAAAAATCCCAGCATAACTTTAAGAAATTAATTTGAAGATAAAATAACATTAGTGCTTGCAAGAATTTATTCATCTAATTATTCTGGTCAAAACCATGTATATTTAATGGTTTAGAAGAAATGTGAATACAATTCAGTCTGTTTCCCAGAGGTAATGAAGAAAAGTTTTTTCTACATCTGGATTGAAGGGTTTTTTAGCCTCTTCAACAAACAAAACAGATCTATTGGGAATCCAGACCAGTGGATATGGTGTTTTATTGTAAGCTCATACAATACGAAATGTCATCTTTCATGATGACATTTCAAAATCAAACTGCCTGCCAATGAAGAATCTGCCTTATGAAGACATTTTCAAATTCTCACCAACATAGTGTACATTTAGAAAATAAAAAGTCTTTCCGCTTATAAGATGTCATGAGGTCTTCATCCACAGTCCTGCCAGTCCTTTTTGTGCTCAGTTTTAATGTCTGAAGCAATTCTCCTCATTCAGGCGTAGACCTGTCAGATACTTTTAGATGATCGTTATCTTCAGCTGTTGACAGCAGGCCACAATGTGCATCACAGAATTAGATTTTATTTTGTCTTGTGTTGCCACATAACCTGACACATCAACATGAGTTCATTTAACTTAATTTATCCTTCACTGGTTTTGGAATGAATATTAGCAGGAAGTCAATAAGTATTTTCTCATTGTGGTCTTTAAACTCTCTAGTTCTGGGGTTCTGGTTCTGCCAGCCTGGCAATATAGCACCCCTCAGCAAACGTTTTTTCTTTTCAATCTTTAATTAGTTTCTAATGCCTTTTTTTATCTTTGATAAATAAATCTGTAATTTTGGATTTAAGTCTTCAAAATTTCACCAAATACTAGTTTTAAAACTGAATTATTTTTTCATCCTATGGAAAATGTCTCCTATACAGCTGTAACGTTGCTATCACCATGTATCAGGAGCAAACTGAGAAAATCACTCTTCTTTTTATTTTTCAGTACTGCAGTTATCAAAGAAGGCAGTTTTGTAACACTCCATAAGATTCTGTGTGATCCTTCCAAATAAACTTCCAAATGTATCCATCAGACCAGTTATGAAATCGAACTCTTTGAGCTTGGCTCTGCCCTGCCTGTGGAGCTGTGCCTCTCATTTAGATTCAAGTTGCATCTATTTGCATTGGATCTGCCTCTTTCATGCTTGTCCCTTCAAAAATGAGAATATTTACAGAAGTGGCAGCATAAGTCTGTGATTTTAATTTTCAAAGGGACAGACCCTTTTTCCACCTCTATATAGACAAATATATAAGGAGCTTTTTCAGGTACATGTTCTGTGGCCAATAGTGCTACAAAAATCATTTTGGTATTATCCAGCTATGAGCCTATCTGTCTGCTGATTTTATTAATTTAAATAAGGGATAGTTTAACATATCAAGCAATTGCAATTTAACCTTATGAAATTTACAGATTTTAGAGAACTGTATCATAAACTATCAGCAGTATCAGTGTCAGGCTTGATGTTTTTGGGGGAGGGAAAGAAATACAGAAAGGTCAAAGACTAAATCATAGTGTTGAAGAGGGAGGTCAGTGGGGTCACAAGGATTTGCTGCTTTCACAAAGGACACTGTAATCAGCAATCTGCTGTCATGCTGCATGTATTGCTCTTTAAGTGCATTTGACGTGGATGCATGGAAAGCAATCTGAGCAGGGAGCTAAAAAGATAGTTACTACAAACATATGAAAAGCACACTGCAATTGTGATGATGGTAAAACAGAATTAAGACCAAAACCTTACAAACACCACTCAAAAAAAAAACCGAAAACCAACCCAATAGACAAAACCACTATTTGCATTATAGATGGCATGTCATAATATGCAAAGGATGCTAAAGCAAACTCGCTTAAATTATAAAATTAGTATCACTAGTACCATCACAATATGAGTAAAAAGTTGGAAAACCAATGAGCAGTAGGGACCAGCATTAGACAATGTTTACCTGAATAAGCATCGACCCATTTAATTTGTCTCATCAATCTAAATAGTTTGTTTCCTACTAGGCCACATGAAGCCTAACAAAATTAGATATATTTTTAGCAGTGATATTTGAATAAGTAAATCGAAATTGATATGAGGGCTCAAATCTGGAGCTGATCTGTAGAACAAAAACGTGACAGGGGCTTACATGATTGATTTTCAAATGGAAAGTTAGATCAGACATGAGGGCTCAAGCTGCCCCATTCCCACAGCCCAGTGATAATTGTAGCCTTGCCATTAAAGTTTTAATTAAACGTTTGTGTTGGGATAGGAGTCAGTCCTTGCATGAGTGGCACACAGCCTGCCTTAGCCTTAGTCACCCTTCAAAACCCTACCCAAACAAACTTTCATCCTAACATTGCAGCTTCTTATATCACAGACATAAATGCACACCTGAGCTGAATTCATCTATCCAGATGAAGCTCATTATTTAAACACCAAGCTATCTGCACAGAAATGTGTTTATCCTACATCCTTTTCTTTTTACCTCTGTGAAATACAAAATATTTCTACAGTAGTTTGCTCCCCTGTTGACACATAGCTCTACCATGCGTCACACCAGTATCTTGCAATGTTGATATGACTGTTGTCAGAATTATGACATGGAATATACAGCTGAGAGGTGACAGTTGATCTGAACAGCTGTAAATTTTCAGCCTTTGAGAGGGGAGTTTGAGAGCATTTTCCTTTCATTTATAAAAATGAAAAAAAAAGAATTAAAAATGTACACCACATTCTGTCCTTATATATAAAAATATTAAGTGGTTTCCTTCAACAGAGTATTTATGGCAGGTTTGGTTCCCTTGTGAGATCAGTGATCTTGACTGAAAACAGCCCAGAGCATAGGCTCAGGCTGCTCGACCTGCCTAAAGGTGAGTACCTCGGAAAAGCCTTGGAGAATTGCTCCTAAGCATGTTTCCCATGAGCAGCGCAGAGGGCTGGAGGCCTGACCCCATAGAAATCACTGGCTTTATTAGGGCTAAGATTTCCTCCCTGCTCTGCAATCAAACAGCTGGTAGTAAATTTCCAAAATTTACAGGTCCCGGTAGGTTTTTTAGACTAGGTTGCAAGTTTCAAAATCAGTCCAGCCAGATCTCTATTTTAAGTCTTCAGAAGCAGGGATTTCTTTTTTTTTTTTTTTTCAAGTCAGATAATTTCATGGCTTAGTGCTCCCAGTCAAAAGTGACACTGCAGTCTTACAGTTGCACAAACATAAAAGAGTCAAAATCACTGCAAAGATTTGGGAGGGCAATGGTCACTCTCTCTACCTCACTGTCTCAGCAAAAAGGATATTTGTATTGATTCTGCCTCTAAGAGTAATTGAATTAAAACAATTTCACTCATCCCTGTTCTCTCTTTTGTGAGCCCTACCAGATGCTCTCAGACATTTGATGCTGAGAAATGCACTTTGCGCTGTTGCTCAGCAGCACTCAAAATCCCTAACAATACCGTACTGTAGCTGGGTGAAATCCAAAGCTGAATGCTTCAAGGGACCATTATTACTAGTAGGCTTTTTTATCTAAAACTATGAAAGCCAATAAAAATGGTAGAAATTTAAAGTGCAAGGAAGAGAGGCATTGAAGTCTGAGAGTATCATTAAAGAATAATATTAGTCTTATGAGATACTTTGGTCAGGTTACAGCCCATCACAGAAAAGGCACTGAGAATTTTTGAAAACATCCAAGTATCTCAGAAACATAGTGTAGACTTCCAAGCTGAAATATGGCTTTCACCTAATTTAAAGTGTCTAATTTAAAATATCTGATTAAAAGCCATTGACCCCCACGCCATAGTCCTGCTGCTAAATGAAAGGAGAAAATGCAAAAAGCTGGGAACAGAATCCAGATAAGCTGCAGTAGCCGTTGCAAATACTTACCTGTCGGTACCTACATTACCGCTGTGCTAAGATCTTATCTCAGAATATAGCCTCAGCATCCCAGACACTGCACAAACGCCTGCAAGGAAATAGTTCTTGTGAAGATCTTAGACTTAGAGGGAGACTTAGACAAAGGCTGGTATCTGAATGCGTATGTTTCACTTTTGAGAGCCTAGAATTTCAGATATATCATGTGCTCATAGCCCCAGTTAAAGCTACATTACTCAACACACTTGAAAATTTCATAACAAAGGGCAGAGGCACTTCAGTTCAGAGGCAAGGTTGTTGAATTTTTACTATGCGAATAAGGAAAGGATATATCAGTGCAAAAAAAACAGTTGAAAGGTTTTTACAGCTTCACACAACTGCTACTTGTGGAGCTGTTAAGAACTAAACAATACAGAAGCTACTCTGAACCTCACTAGTATAGATAACTAAATAATACTCTTTGATAGAGCAGATTGCATATTTCAGCTATACCAAGAAAAACAACTTCTTACCTGTCATTTGTGAAAATTTTAAGTAATCTCAGGCAGAAATTCACATTACACAGCAGGAGTATGTTTACCACTACACTGTCACTGTTGCTTGGACAGTATGTGCAAAAAATATTTCCCAAGAATTCACATGCTGTATGTCATCCTGCTGTCTACCTTTCTTTAAAAACAGGATGGAAAACTCTACCCTATTATTAGAACTTCTCCTTCATGGTGCAGGCATAATTATGGGAACCAAACTTGCATTTCACAGCCACTCTGTAAATGCACATCATCTTGTCATTATGAATACACATGAAATGTATCAAGCTGTATTTATATCCTTCTTTCTGCAATTTAATATACCTACAAAAACACCCTAATGCGAGGATGTGAAGAACTTGTGAAAGTACATGAATCAGACCAGTCTCAGCTGTTAAGAGCCCCATGAGACATACTGTACACCAGTACCTGGAAAAAACCCAGTAAGGGAAGAAATAACGTGACCTTCTGCAATGTTGTGAATCCCCACCATGTAATCTAGGCCTACAATTGCCCCAGTAATCTTATCTACCCCAGGGCTATTATAAGCAGCAAGTACTTCATTTATATAATCTTTAACCAGGACTAAGTACCTTTCTGAAAAAGCCATGAAGGTGAAAGACTGTATAGCACGCAGGCAATCTCGTTTGTGCTCTCAATGCTTTCATCTCTTTTATGTTACTTCATTCATCTACAGTATATAAAATTGGAAAGAAATTAGAAACTGTACCATGCTTAGAAATTTTAAAAAGCAACAATAGCAAGATGGTGTCTAATAACAGGGACACAGGAACATGATGTGATCACTAGGCGTAACGAAACAATCTCACAGTTTAGACAATGCTGTATCAATCATGAGGCTTTCTATTGTAATTTTGGGCTGGAAAGCAGATCTAACAATTCAGGGCCAAATACAAAAAGAGGAAAATAGCTATTGATTAAATAGCTCAAAATTTAAAAGGCAAAATAGATTTTTTTGCATTATTTGTCACTTCTAACATTTGCATGGGTATGTTCCTATTCACAGAGTTTCCTGGCGCTTATGTAAACACCCACTCCACTACTAAGTTTATTATCCAAAAAAATCAGTTCCTTGGCTTGCAAAGGTGAGAGCTAAAGCATTCCTGAATCTATTCATCCTTCAAATTTTCAGATGTTCATGTTTGTTTGCTTTCACAGGCAGTATTGCATTCACCTTCAGTAACGTGGGGACTCAGATTGGAAAATCTGACACAGGTTACAATAATAAATGTTAAAGAGTGATAAAATGCATCTGGTGAGTTGCAGCAGGATTGCTTGGAATAGTTTGAGGTTGTTGACGTCATTGCTCTATGATACCTCCAGCTGTATTAATATGTAATGCATAAGAATGTCTGTAGCAGACCAGCCCATGGTGTTAACTAGTCTGGTGGCCTGCCTCTGGCAGTAATCAGCAGTGAGTAACTAGGGAAAATCTGCATGGCAGACGGAAGGCTAGGACAGTCAGGATTCAGCCCCTCAGCCTGCAGCAGATGCGGGGCTGTCAGCTCCAGAATGCTCAGATAAGGATTTAACCACCATATCAAACCATGGGATTTGTGAATTGATTAAAGACTTTCCTTGATGGCCACGTCACATTTTAGAGCACTTCAGCAGAAATGTTGCAACTACATCTGCATAGATCATTCCGTACTGTTAGTTATTGGCTAATCATCTAAATGGTTGTTTTCTAATCCAAAATCTGAAATTTATTGGAGCTTTTTGAAAAATGAAAGCAGGCTGAGGTTCTGATGAGTATTAAGTGATTTGAAACCTCTACGTCAGCTATGTTGCTGCTCAGTAAAGAACACAGCACAAATATTTTATGTCCTTACAGCTGCAAGTTGGAGACACAATATGCAGAGTATGCGGATCTGAGCTTCTGGAGGTCCTTTGTAACAGCCAGCAGCCTACTAAGAGCAGCCACCATCAGGCCTACACGTTCTGTGAGAGTCAAAATCAGCAAGCTGCAAGAAAGCTTTCCCCAGAGGGTGGACTTGTGCCCGCTTCATGAAGGCTCTGCAAGAGCCACATATCAGTATCACACATCATAAACAATTCAAGAGAAGTGCCCTAACTTGAAGTTAGGAAAGCAGACTGCAGCTCTCTGCATACGCAAGCAAGAGTAGGGACAAGTTTCAGGCTGTACCAGATAACTCCTGAGTGAACAGAACAGTTTTGGGAAGGTTGCTGTGTTTCAGTCTATGTCTGAAACTACATCTGCACTGAACCTCACACACAGATTGCTAGTTCAAGAACATCCATACATAATGCAAGATACTTTTCTCAAAACCAGGAGGGAAAGAATTATAGAATCATAGAATAGTTAGGATTGGAAAGGACCTATAAGATCATCTAGTTCCAACCCCCCTGCCCTGGGCAGGGACACCTCACGCTAGACCATGTTACTCAAAGCTCTGTCCAACCTGGCCTTGAACGCCACCGGGGACAGAGCATTCACAACCTCCTTGGGCAACCCATTCTGGTGCCTCACCACCCTTACAGTAAAGAATTTCTTCCTTATATCCAATCTAAACCTCCTCTGTTTAAGTTTGAACCCATTACCCCTTGTCCTGTC
>JBCJKH010080728.1:0-20589 GCA_039877255.1 Loriculus beryllinus
TAAAAAGGACATGGAACTGTTGGAACAAGTCCAGAGGAGGGCCACGAGGATGATCAGGGGACTGGAGCACCTCCTGTGTGAAGACAGGCTGAGAAAGTTGGGGCCTGTTCAGCCTGGAGAAGAGAAGGCTGCGTGGAAACCTCATAGCAGCTTTCCAGTATGTGAAGGGGGCCTACAAGGATGCTGGAGAGGGACTCTTCATCAAGGACTGTAGTGACAGGACAAGCGGTAATGAATTAAAACTTAAACAGGGAAAGTTCAGGTTAGATAAAAGGAAGAAGTTCTTTATTGTGAGGGTGCTGAGGCACTGGAATGAGTTGCTCAAAGAAGTGATAAATGCTCGACCCCTGACAGTGTTCAAGGCCAGGTTGGACAGAGCCTGGGCAACACGGACTAGTATGAGGCGTCCCTGACCATGGCAAGGGGTTGGAACTAGATGATCTTAAGATCTTTTCCAACCCTATCCATTCTATGATTCTGTGATGATTCTACAATTAATGAAACAATTGAGCTAAACAAAAAGCAGACTGAAATGAAAATTTTCTGCTATGTTTTTAATTAGGGAAGGGAATATTTCCATATGAGTCAGTACAACAGAAAATTTGTCAAGTCAAAATGCAGCTTTTTGCCTCCTCTCTTACATACTCAGTATGCTGTAGCTTCCTAAATGTTGTTTAGGGGCAGCACTAAACTGTCAGCAGGAATATTCCCTTGTTGGGTTGAAAAAAAAAAAAAAAAAAAAAGAAAAAATGAGCCTTTCTACCTTTTTTTTTTTTTGTTAAAACCAACTAGAAAAGCTATTATTTCATTCCATTTAATTTTCTTCCTTCTTTTTCTTCTTTCTTTTCTCTTATTTTTAACCTGGAAATCCAGCCAGCCTATGTTTTCCAGGTTGACCTCTTTTTTCCAGGTACATCAGGATGCCCTTTGAATCCAACCACTCCTTTAACACCAGCTGACCCCATGTGACCCTCCAGAACTTCTAATGCACTTCTCCTCTCTTCTCCTTAGACCCCTTTTTCCCCTGATAACGTCTCAGCCTTATGTCACCTCTGAGACCCAGTTGTCCCTCCTAGCTTTGAGGTCTCCCAGGACCAGTCCGTCCCTCCCAGGAAGGAAGTCCTGTTTCACCACTAAGTACCTGATCTCTCTTTTCTCCTTTTGGTCCTCACAGTGCAAGTCCTCCTGGGGTCCTGCATGACCTGGTTTAGCTGCAAAAAGTTAAAAATTGTTAAATTCCCTTTACTAAGAGCAATATGTCAGAACAGGCAGAATACAGCTCTGTAGGAATTCACTGGTCATCAAACTGCATTGTCATCTAAATAATGACACTTTTTTCTATGCAACATATGACTACTGAGAACTAAGCTGTGAGTGAGGTAAGCACTTGTTGTAAGCAAGCAATATATTAAAAGATCAAAATGTTTTTCTATCTGATGATGCTTCTCTTCAGATGATATGGAGAACAGCCCAATGGACACTACAGCCATCCTGGAAGCATGGAGGTTGTATGTGGTCTGTCCATGTGCACAGCATTTAGTTTGCATTTTTTTGCAAAAGAAAGAATTATGAACGGAAAGAAATTTCTTGCTTGAAATAAATAAAACTTTAAAATGAAAGAAAAATGCGTCTCTCTTTCCTTTTACAGTTGTTCTGTTTTCAGTTTAAATCCTGGTGCAGCTTTCGCTCACAATAAAAACATTAAATACTGTGCGGTGTAAAAATTAAGAGTCATTTATGTAGAAAAAGGAGCTACTATTCATATAGGATTTTAAAATGCTTGACTTCAGATAAATGCTGCCATAGGGATTTTCACTGGATGCAAATGAATAAAATAATCTCTCTGTAAAATCAATATAATTGCACTTAGTGTTATTAAGATTCAGATATCAAGGGGAAAATAAGAGCAGAAAAAATCCTGCATCAGGCTACGCCAGTACATCCCACAAGCCCTACACCATATGTTGTTTTAAATTTCCTAAGTCTGCAGGATGGCGGTGTAGTTACACTCAAATAGAGATTTATTGCACTTTAAAGTATAATGGCTAGAAGGATCCAAAAGCTACCATTGCACATAAATAAGCATTTAGGGAGTTATTTAAGAACTATAAGAACTTTATGATACCTTTTACATTCTATCAAGTAAATCACTCTAAGCGTCCCTAAATGCATACTTAAAAAACTAGTAACATGTACTTATTTCCGTGAGAGACTTGAACTACAGCTCATAAGTTACTGTAGCTCATCAGGCTGAACTCCTACACTGGTGCCAATTTTTGAAGCTCTTTTAGGAGTGGAAAATGTCCCTCCACAAAAATGCACTTCCCCATAGGGGGCAGAGTGGCTCCACTCTAAGCCCTGTCCTGGGCACGGATAGCCTTTGCCAGGACCTACAAGTACCCCAGTCTTGATAAAGAAACAGCCATTATGTTTGTCTGGAAACTCTACACAACCAAAGGTAAAAAGTGATAAAATTACCTGGCTCCCCTTTTTCACCCTAGTTTCCCTTTGTGTGTCGGGCTCGGGAATGTCACAGAAACCCAGCTTTTCTGGTGTACTACTGTACTACACTGTCTTCAGTGTGCTTAAGAAACAAAATAGTCCTCAATAGCTGTGCCTTTGCAAATAGCAAGTGGTGGGATTGTTTCCCTCCCTGTCTTCAATACTATACCTCAGGGAAGATGATACTTCAGGGTGGGTGGGTCTGAAATTCCAGGCTGGTTGGTGATAGCAGCTTGTCCCTTTGGGAGGAGGGCTGTCACCCCTCTGCCAGCTGCATGCTGTAGCCAAGGATGCCAAAGCAGCCCAGGAGCCCCCAGGTGGCACCCTCTGGGAGCAATGCAATGACACATGCCCCCAGCCCATGCTCCTGATCTCCGTTTCCCACTGTTCCTGTTATGGCTGAACTGGCTGAACACATCACAAGTTAAGAGCTTTCTCAGCAAAAAGGCTGCCTCTAAAAGAAGGAAGTAAAGAAGCGATATGCAGTGATAATGCAGTGCAATTACCTCACCAGAAGAACAGCTACCACTGCAGAATCTTCTTTCCTATCCACAAATACAGGGATTGATGTATGCACAGGATTAGATGCTAAAATAAAGAAGAAAAACTACACATGTTGTACAGTCTTTAAAGAGGCACAGAAAGATCTCCACTGTCACTGTTTAAAGGACACGCAAAGCAACACCTGCTTTATGCAGCTTCCTGGAAATTATATTTCCTGGTTGAAATTCCCTTTTTCATGTTTAATATATGAAACCCATGAAGTAGACTCATGATATGAAGTAATGTGCTGCCTTTGTGTTTTTTTCTCAAGCAAATTCTGCAGCTTAAAGTGGCCACTCTACACTTCATGATGTATATCCCTGTATTTAATTATTCTGAGATCAAAATAATCCCGAAGGAAGTATATCATTCTTATAGTCTGTTACAAACCAGCAGGTTTATGCATCTACATTTATAATAGATTATGTTTAAATAAATACCTGATTCAAAATATTTATTTCTCTCAGTCTAAATATTTGTCTATTAATGGGTAGGAATCACAGTGACCTCTACAAACAGTCATGAGCTATAATTTACCTTTTCAAACTACTCACATTGTGAACTAAAAAATTGTATTTTAGACAGTATCATAAAGAGGAGATGAACTTTGAGAGTGATTTTATATGAACATCCAACTTTAACTAGATTTTTTTTAACAATTCAAAGAGGTGAGAGGCCTTTCTGGCTTCTGGTGAGTGCAATTCAGACACCAAAGTGCATTTACAGAGGATCGGCATGTTGGCAACAGTGCACCTAGAGAAAGATGCGCTGTAGTAGTCAACAGGTTCCTTGGACCACTCTGAGCACCTTGAGGAGTTTCAACATCTAAGCACTACAACGTGGTGTGTTTAGATATATTTATGTATTTTGTACATATATATATACATGCACAAATGTATAAATGGGAGTATTTCCAGGAAATTTTCCTATTGCATATTGTTGAACTCAAAGACTAAAAAATGTACCATAAAGTTTAATATTGTCTCTAATTTTTTTGTATCCTTTGTTGTATTGCCTCCCTCATCCCATATATCCACCTTCCCCACAGTTTCTAGGGGTACATCACATCATGCCAACAACTCCTCTTTCCCGCACACACTGCCCTATATCACCCTCACTCCAATGCTACACTTGGCAGCTCTACTCATGTAGCACATGCATTAGTATTTGAGAGTCTTGCAGAAAATAGACAGTTTCTCACTTTTTCTTTGCAAGGACTCTGTAGGCCCCTAAAGGCCAAATGCCTAAAGTTCAAAACATGGCCAAAAAGTGTGAGTCACCACTGTTTAAAAATTCATACTCTAATGTTCAAAATTTTAAAAATGTTATGGGTTTGTTGGGGTTTTTTTAACAAATCAGGAAAGATTTGGGCATGCATCTCCTGCTGTCCATGGATCAGGTGCAGCTATTCTCATATGTTAAGTTCTCATAATGTTCCACAGAGAAATAAAATTGACTTGACTGGCTGCCAAGTTTTAGGAATCTTTTTACTGTTAGAACAGGCAACATTTACCAAAGGTGTATGCTGGGATCTACCATTAGTAGATCTACCACTACCACAGTGGCTCTGTTAATCAACAAAGGGCAGGTGTTTTCTAAGAACCATTATGCCAGCACTGTGGATTAAGCCAAATATTATCATTTCCGTCTGATTATTTCACAGAGGGTCTCTCTACCTTCCTACACGTGCCACTTCCCCTTCTGAAAGACAAAATCTAATTACATTCATGAACTTATGCCTATCTACTTTTTTTTTAAGAAGGGAGATGTGGTATCAAGAAGCAAATCAGGCATCAGCACTGCCAACCCTTGTAGTTTTGTAATGAGACTTAGGACTCTTAAAGCTTAATCTCTTCAAACCTTGTCATTAGAGAAAATGGCAGATTTTATTTTAAAATGTTGGGTTTGAGCCTTGTGTTAAAAAGGCTCAAACACTACAAGGTAAATGATGATAATTCCAAATGTAATTATATTTAAATTTTTCCAGTCTCATAATTTGAGAATTATTCACAGTTTGTAATATTTAAGGGACATGAACCTGGTAACTACAACCATTTTTACACAAAGAGAGAAGCCATGTTTCTGATTTCTGAGTCAGATTGTGCCCTTGAAAGTATTAAGATATATATGTAGGAATAACATCAACTAAAAAAACCAGGATACAGGACTCAGCGATAGACTCAGCCCTTTCCTAGTCCTCAGCTACACCACCGGGCTTTTGATTACTACAGGCTTTAAACAAAGCCTATGTTCCTGCTGCACCTGCCCAAGAGATGGCAATGTCTCACTGTCAGACAGACTGTCCAAGGCAAAGTGCTTCGCATTAGCAAAAGCTTTTGTCCTAAGCTTATTATTTCATACTAAACACTGCAATCATCATCTATTTTAATACTGTAAAATCCAGTCAGCCTGAAAATACCAAAGTTAATAAGCATCTTATGAGACAAAGAGCTTATAGATCTCCACAACAACAAATTTTCTTCAGCTGAGAATCTTTTCTTGCTCCTCTGCGGCATGTCAACACGCAGTGACACAGACTTCTTTGCAGGTTATTTTACATCTGGAGATGTTGCAACAACTCTTGGAAATAAGGAAATGGAAATACCTACTTTCTTTTAACCTAAATTTTTATTTGCTCTGGCAAATACATGTTTTGTAATAAAGCAAGGTTACATCCCAGGTCAGTGTTGTAGAGAGTCATGTACTGCAACCTTAAAATCCTGATAGGAAGCAAAAAATCTGGGAACAAAATTGTCTCTTTGTGTGCTGGACTCAAAAATTTAGGGAGTTTATATCATCTACAAAGTTATAAAGCAATAGAGGCAGAGAGAATTGTTTTTTCTGATGTACAAACTAGATGCTAGGGACTTCAGATCAACACTAAAGTCAGAGGAAGAATTCCCACTGATTTCTTTGGAACACATGCCTAATACCATGCAAGGTGAAAATTAACTATCCTAGAAATGCGACTCCTCATTTAACAACAGGCAAGAGGCAGTGTGAGAAGAGCAGCATGGTTTGGGGGTCATTTCACACCTCAGCATGCTCAGAGATGAGCTGCAGAGGCAGTGAGACACACACCAGGTTTGCATCTCTCAAAAAGCATAACCACCCACTGTCCCCTGTGCAGCTGCTGCAGATGCCAGTGTCGGGTTGGAAGAGCATCTTCTGGCTCTGCCACAGCTCTGCTACTGGACTTTCACAACTAGGAGTATCTCACGCCCTGCAGGCTTACACTCCCACACACCAAAGCACCATCAGTCTTTCTCCCACCAATATTAACCCTAATTTTCCCTGAAGATCACCTGAGAGGAGCCACTGTGCAAACCTCTCCACTTTTGCACCTTACCTGGCAGCAGCAGTAAAGGCAGCTGTATCTCTGAAACAGTAATACAGGGGAATGTATAATAACAACAAATATTATTACAAATAATTTAAAAAATTACTTGCATTTTTTAGATCTTCTGATTAGGGCAGGAGCAGAGTAACTTCTTTCCCTATCTCTTATAGCAGGCCTTGAAAAGAGAGAAAGAGCAAAATGTGCTTCAGTGGAAAGAATTTCTACGGCAATAGCTGCTGTTTGCAAGGAAGTGACAGAGCCTGGGTTGGACTCCAAATGTAGTGCAAGCTTTGCCATATGCCAGACTTTGTGATGAAATGTAGCATATTTTTACAAGCAGAGCTGAAAGACAAAGGAGGTTTCCACGCTGGGAGGTACAGCTGTGAAGAAACTGGGATGAGGGGGTAGAAGATGGGATGGAGGAGGATAATACAAGAGGTTTCAGAAAATGTTGAGAACTGCCGCTTCAGCCAGAGGCTCAGCACAAGAGGGCACTCCAAGTGCTTCCAACAGCCCTGCCAAGGATGGTTTTACAAACTGCACCATCCAAAGATGAAGCACAAGCATCCCAGCCCTAAGCTTCAATCACCACCCCAGAGCCCAGCGTCATGCTCCCCATCCCGAGCATCCTGCTCCGCAAGCACAACAAACATTTTCCTGGGATAACTTACCAACAGCCTCTAGAGCAAAATAGAATTCTTGAACACTGAGTATATGTGATTAATAGATAAAACACAAAAAAACAGGTATCTGTAAGACCTACACTTTTCAAACTTGTCTCCACTGGGAGCAGTACAGTAATAAAGACTGAATCTGTATGGTCACAGTATATAGGGGAAAACAAAAATAACAACAGCAAAACCACCTGTGGGTAAGATCTGCTTATTTTAAGAAAATTTCTCATAGCAAAGTTGTATCAGAATGACTAGGACTAATCACAAGGCTGACAGTACTCATGCAACATTGTAGAAGAGCGTGAGGAGATGAAACAGATAGTAGATGGAACTGCATATTTTTAAACTGAAGGTGAAAGTCTTCTCAAGTGTCTGGGTACAACCCAGAGCAGCTGGAAAACTGGCTGGCATTGCCATTCAATGGGCAGTTCCTTCCAGACCACCACAACACAGCTGCTTTCTCCAGAGGGAAACTTTAAACCTCCCAGACAACTTTATTTTTCTCTAAAATACTTAGGAAACAGTTATAGGAGCAAACCACGCATTCACTGGCACAGCTGTAAATTGCTGCCTACCTACAGGTTGAAGGTAGTTAACAACATAAGTCATCCAGCAAATGTGGGAAGAGGAATGGGTTGTGTCTTGAAGGTACGAACATCCATGGCTGAAGCTTGCAGCAGCTTTGCCTACCAGAAATCAACATCTTGTAAATAACCCACTTTGCTAAGAAAGAATTCTGCAATAACTATACCTACAATACTGGAACTGATGCTGTTCAACATCTTTGTTGGCAACATGGACAGTAGGATTGAGCGCGCTCTTAGCAAGTTTGCCAGCAACACCAACCTGTGTGGTTCTGTTGACACACTGGAGGGAAAGGACACCTTGACACGCTTGAGAGGTGGGGCTATGAGAACCTCATGAAGTTCAACAAGGCCCAGTTCGAGGTCCTGCACCCAGGTTGGGGTAATCCCAAGTACAAGCATTGGTTGGACAGAAAATGAATTGAGAGTATTACTGAGGAGAAGGACTTGGGTTGTTGGTTGATGAAAAGCTCAGTTATGAATCTGCAGTGTGTGCTCGCAGCCCAGAAAGTCAACCGTATCCTGGGCTGCATCAAAAGAAGTGTGACCAGACAGTCAAAGGAAGTGATTCTACCTTCTACTCAGCCCTTGTGAGAGAACCCTCCCCTCCCTCCACCGGAGTACTGCATCCAGCTCTGGGGCTCCCAACACAAGACGGATGCTGTTGAAGTGAGTCCAGAGGAGGCCACAAAGATGCTCAGAAAGCTGAAGCACCTCTGCTATGGAGACAGGCTGACAGCTGAGCTTGTTCAGTCTGAGGAGAGAAGGCTCTGAGGAGACTTTAGAGCAGTTTCCTAGTGCCTAAAGGTGCTGACAAGAAATCTAAGGAAGGACTTTTTACAAGGGCATGTATTGATAGGACAGGGGGAATGGCTTTAAACTGACAGAGGGGAGATTTAGAAGGAAGAAAATCTTTCCTGTGAGGGTGGTGAGGCCCTGGTACAGGTTGCCCAGAGAATCTGTAGCTATCCTCATCCCTGGCAGTGTTCAAGGCCAGGCTGGATGGGGCTTTGAGCTACCTGGTCTAGTAGAAGGTGTTCCTGCCCATGGCAGTGGGTTTGGAACTAGATGGTATTTAAGGTCCTTTCCAACCCAAACCATTCTAGGATTCTATGACTTTTCATTTCTATGACATGTTCAGAACTTGTATAGGTTAATAACAAGATTACAATTATAACAAGAGATCACACGCTCATTTATACAGACCATTAAACTGGCTATGGCAATTTAGTACTGTCAAAGGGACACATCAAGAACAGAGAGTGATGTGAAGATCTGACTCATGCAGGATTATAGGTCCTGCCCAGCATCTGTATTCCAAGTTGATTAATCCTTTGCCTTCTAATTACTTGTACCTGATCTCAGAATGCCACCCAGCCCCTCCTTTAGCTGGGTAGAGGCAGAGTTGCCCCAACTGGAATTTACCCAGAACACCAGTTAATACTGATATTTATGAGGACAAGTGGTAGGCTGCTTATAAGTAAACACATTTAATGTGTGCTACATTTATGTAGCAGTTTTCCTGTGAAATATAATTTCTCACTTCAGACCATGGATCCTACCTGGCACAAGTTCCAATAGAAATCGCACCACAGGTCAGGATAAGATCCAACCACTGCTGCCATCAGCAACCAGCCAGTGCCTGCCTGGTATCCTGTGTAGCCTTTCTTGCCTTACAAGCACCTTTGCACTTATTTCTAAACTGAAGCTATAGACCGATGGGGTGTTCATCTAAAGCAAGTGGAGAGGTAATCATCCACAAATCATTGTTACACACATCTCACAGAGGTGATTGCTCTATCCAATCTGCCCTACAGTTACATGTCTTTGACCTTCAACAAGAGAAAAGTAACACCCAATTAGGACAATGAAAGCAGTAATCAAAGCATCACCTCTGCCCAGCATCCTAGCCTAGGGATGTTTTTTAGGAATATTCTGCAAACTCAAACAAACCAAGCCTTATGCTTACTCTGGAGGTTTCTTTCCCATTATTCAAAACAGCCTAGCTAGCTAGACAATATCTGAAAAAATATATCCAGATATATCACTATTGCAAAAAGAAAAGGATTCGGGACTCTGGTTTTCTGAGGTTTGCAGGACCATTCTTAACTCTGCTCAGGTAACCAGGCCTGCAGAGCACCCTGCAGTACTTTTCTTCTTCCTTTAAAGTTAAAATATATTTATTCAAAATAAAACTACATGAAAGAATGTGAAATTTCAGACCTTGCTTGCAGGACAGAAGAAGTTCTACCATTTGCAGAGAATGGGTGCAGACTGTGTAGCGGAGTTAATAAAAGCATCATTGTGGCACATGGCTTTGTAAATATTTGAAATTCAAAGCTTGCGTACAAATACCCAGCACACACAATGACTGTGACACATAACAAACTAAGGTATTTTTAGAATGTTCATCCCTTTTTGCCCTCAAAGAGTCACCTTAATCCCTAATGAGCAACCTCATAGTGGTTTACCTTCCAGAATGGATGAAGCCTACACATGTGAATGGAATAACCAGCAGAAGACAAGGGGCAGGGGCACTGCAGAAACCAGCCTCTGCACTCGCAAGCAGGAACCAGCCTGCAAGCAGCAGCAACATGAAGCAACGGGGTCAGGTTGCAGAACAATGCACCTTGGCAAGAAAGCAACTGTTCCAGAAGTCACCTAAGATCCTACCTGAATTCAGCATCCATGCAGGCCATGTGGGGAAAGGCAAGCTGTGGGAGCTTGGAAAAGGAAACGGGAGGAAACTCAAATAGACAGTGAAGCCTGTCCTGATGTGCAATCCAGCCACCCGCTGACCTGAGCTGTAAAGAAACTTTCCTATTGGCAAGTATTTCCACAGCAGAGCATGACACAGAGCCTAAAGACTTATGAAATATTCAAAGACTATAGTTTTGACTTTATAAATGTTATGCTAGACTCTATAGCAGATAAATGATTTTATTCCGGTCTCAAAGGGGATGTTTCCTGCAGGAGCGAAAGCCAACACTCAAATCCCCAGTAGTAATTAGCACAAATCCCTAGCTGTACAACAAGGAAGGGAACAGATCTTCCAGAGCACCAACCTGGGGAGACAAGGAAACAAACTCCCTTGTTTTTATACAAGTAACACCTTTGGTATGATTTTTACAAGAAAGAGCACAAGACTCTTCGAAAAACCTGAGCTTCAAACAAGTTTGGAACAAGAGGCTGGCAACCCCAAGGAAGGAGACGGCTAGGCGTAGCTTATCTATGTTACTCATCTTTTATTGTACAGACCTGGTTTTAAGGCACTGGGAGGCTTCCTTCAATCCCTGGCTGCTCCAGCTGGTCTAGTAGAGAAATTTTCATTTCCTTTTTTTTGTTCCTTACTTTCCTTTTGTCCTTGTTTCATTGTTTTCATTTCTTCCAAGGTACAAGCCAGTGGGCTTCTCTTGGGTCAGTGAGTGGAGGACACCACCTGGAGCAGGCAGCTCGGGGAGAAACAGGAGGTGAAGGGAAAGAGCCTTCCCTCTTTCAGCAGCAATGCATGATTAACCAAACCACAGCCTCCTTTAGAATAAATCCTGTCCTACTTCTCACGGAAAAGTTATTAACCCTCAATTCAATCAGGAGGCAGTTCTGACCATCCTTCTTGGTGAGGTTCTCCCCTGGAAACACAAGTCCTTGAAACACCAGCAGGGCTTGGCAGGGTCCTGGAAGCCCTGTCTTCTCTTAAGGCAGACAACATTTGATTATCGGCAAATCCATAATTCACTGTAAGATAAATCCTTCTCCATTTGATAAGATAGTGCATGCCATTCATATACACACTGAACCTTCATCTTACATAAACTGGCATCTCATGGGTGAAGGATCTGAAGCACAGCTCTCATGGTGAGTGGCTGAGGAAACTGGAGTTTGTTCAGCCTGGAGAAAAGAAGGCTCAGGGGGGACCTTCTCACTCTCTACAACTACCTGAAAGGAGACTGCAGTGAGGTAAGGGTTGGTCTTTTCCCCCAGGTAAGAAGTTATAGGATCTCAAGGTAAGTAATGGCCTCAAGCTGCACCAGCGGAAGTTCACGTTGGATATCAGGAAACATTTCTTCAAGCACTGAAAGAGGCTGCCCAGGGAAGTGGTGGAGTCACCATCCCTGAAGATACTTAGAATACATGTAGATGTAACGCTTACGGACATGATTTAGTGGTGGACTTGGCAGTGCTAGGTTAACAGTTGCACTTGATGTTCTTAAACATCTTTTCCAACCTTAGCAAGTTTATGATTCCATGATTCTAAAGCAACAGTTAGTGGGAGCGAGTGAAGCAAGACAGTAACAGATCATCAAGGTGATAATGAGACTATAAGAAAGCTATTTGTAAACTCCTCTTTGAAAAATACCCTAACAGCTAAAGCTGTTTTGTGGAGAAAGTGCTCTGGTAACCAAGAACGATTTTGCAAGTATTTTTGTGGGATAGGTGTAAGTGATACCCACCTGCTGCTCTATCACTGGCAAAAACACTTCTACCATTTCAATCACCATCCACTTAGGCACCAGGTAATTTACCAAGCTAAGTTGCATGCACAGGGAGAGTGAGGGCTTCCATAATTTTCCAGGACCAGTGGGAAGTCTACTTCGAGCTAGAGGGGCACCAGCAGTGGCAGTGACAACCTGTTTTGTGAATATGGTGATTTTCTTGCCTTTCTCATTTTGGAAAAAGAAATATAAATATGGGGCACAGCCAATTACAATGTGCTTTTAAATCACAGATTTACAAGGGGGAGGGAGGAGAGCTGATACCATTTTTTACTTTGAATTTTTCTTTCATAATTTGAAACAATTACAAAGTTCAATGTCAAATACCTCCAACAGCAAGAGACGCTGTTCAAATAACCAATTCAACAAGAATTTGGTAGTTTTTGGTGGTGGTGGGTTTTTTTGTGTGCGTATCTTCCACGTTGAACTGATTTATGTATTTTGAAGTCTCAAACTTGCAAAATACACTCAAACTCCCCCCTCTTTCCTAGCTGTGGACAACAATTAAAGTGTTCTGGTGAAATTCCAGCTCTTCCAATATGCCAGTAGACCTATCTGGACACCATACAGCTCCTTGCATTTGGTCCCAGTGCTAGCTGGTGATGTACTATCTAATGGTAAACATTATAACTGCTATATTCTATGTAGAAGTGGATGTTTTTCAATGTGAAAGTCAAAGGCTTAGACCTTCAGTTACCTTGATTAACAAGATTAAGATATGCAAGTTGTATTCAACAGCAAGTGATAAGATGCTGGTTAGCATCGTATTGGCTTAGCTTTGATTTGAAAGCCTAAATAGCTGCTTATAAGTAGGTTGGCTTTTTTATGTCAGTAATAGGCATAAACTTATTTATTTATTATTTTTTTTAAATTTCTGCTTTTCACAAGTTGAAAAACTTTGGCACAAGATGAAAGCTTTGTAGGAGAGTGGAAATTTAAGTTGTCTTAATATCTTTTTGGATGTTAAACAACTACATATCATTAGCTCACTGAGATATTAGGCTAGAAGTATCCAAATGGTTTCTGTGCTATGAACCATGCTTCTCATTGAAGCATTCTCTTTCCAGGGGTATGTGGTGATACATGAATAGGAGTCCTCATAAAGTCCACGCTACATAAAGGAAGCTCAAACACTGGTGAAAATTATTGCTCTCTTTCCTGGTTCAGGTTTAGACTACAGTGTAGTTATGCCAACATTACAGTGCAATCATACTGATCTCATACATTTTTATTATAATAATTTTATTATAAATTGAGCATTTACCCTGAATTAGCACATTTCTGAGCCTGAATGTGCTTTTCTAAGTTGAAATCTTAATGCCAAATTGCCCATTACACATGGACATTCATAAGGTGCATGCACACAGCTTTAATGGTGGGGACCGGAGGCTCTGTCACAGACAAAATCAGATTGTGGTGTTACAGTAATACGATTATTAACATTACTTACACTACAGTAGCACATACAACACATGAATAAGGGATTTAGCTGTGGCGGGTGCTGTCAATGCCTGACATGAAGAGATCATTCCTGCCCTTTAGCACTTCTGTTCCATGATGATGATACAGAACAGAAAACCAGTGGGTGGGAGCTGTGGTTATATAAAGAAGCCTTTGGCACACTGCAGGTGATCACCTGGTTAGATGATAGCTGTCGACAGCAGTTTTTAAACCTCATGGCAGAAAAGCATAGTAGAGCAGCTGAAAGTAAGTTTGAGTACTTTATTTGAGGATTGAAGCCATCCATAAGAGATGTGCAGTGAACAAGCTTTTCCACCATTGAGTATGCCTTCTCAATGAAGGTACAAAGCAAAAGCTAAGCTAATGTTTGAATGTACCAGAGCAAGGACTTAGAGTGGGTCAGCGATACAATGAGTGAATGCACTAAACATCGAATTTAAGCACCTTTGGCTTCGAGAGGCTTTTCTGAAAAGTGTGTTTTGTCATAGGAAAGTAAAGTGATCAATTTCAAAATCTCCAGTATTTTCATAAAAGAGCATTCTTGCTGTTTGAGTGACCCCACAACATGCCCGGGTCTGCAGTCATGCAGATACAGTGATCAGGATGAAAAAAACACAGACTTGTACCAATTGAACTTAATCAGGAATAGTTACGAATGTTTTCCACCTTTGGCACCAGGGACAAGAGGAAAACATAATTTCATATGCTAATAATAAGCTAGATTTTCTACCACCTACAGTCCTTGGGGCTAGCCCTAAACTGAAACCTTACTGCACCAGGCATGGTACAGCATGGCAAGATGGCCTCTGTGTATGCAGGGTGTACAGTCCATACTCAAGACACTGAGAGGCACAGATGCTGAAATGAGGATCACAAGGGAATGACAATACAGCACTGAGGAGCTCAGTAGTACCCCCAGAGTCACACTGCTTTTAAGGATTATCAAGATATAAATGTGACTATATTAGAAGGTGTTGTCAGTGTTTGGAACACTGTGCTCTCATAGCGTATCAAAAATGCATCTGCAGTGTTAAAAGACAGTCTGGTAGGTTTTCAAAGGTCATTAACCTGCCTATGCAGACAAGCCTTATTCAGCACGGGTTTGCTGAAAGATTCATAAAGGATGTGTGAACAATTTGGACAGATACTTGTTTCAAAAGCCTCAGGCTGTTGTAAGATTCAGCATCTGAGTTCAAACCTCAGTTATGTGGCTGAAGTTGTCTCTATTTTTGAGAGAAAGAAATACCCCTTGGTTTGTGATATTGTATGCATTCAGTGGGAGCTAGTGGTTCTAACTGAAATGCCATGAAATCATGTGCCACTGAACAACTCTTCCTTTGCAGTGTAATGTGATTAAGGACTTCCTAGATCTATTCATGAACCAACTGAGCACAATGAAAACCCGGTTGGCTGAACTGAAATAGAAACTGGGGAAAGACAGTATTAAGGCAACACAGTTTCTCTTCAGTTTCAAAGACTATAAAAGTAAGCACCAATACTCTTAGGTGATGAAAATATTTGTTGTTCTCTCAAGTGGAAGAACAGCGAGGCAGCATAGCATGTTTCATGCTGTGGGGATGCCTCTAGGCAAATCTGAATAATCACGTCTGTGCTTATGTTGTTTAAGCAGCTTGGATAACTATGGCTTTTGGGGATGTACTTAGCCTAATTTGTGCTGCTTTGTGTGGCTTTGATCAACAGTTACTTCTCAGTTTCCTTGTTTTGTACAACATGCCCTTCTCTCTCTGAAGTGGTTTGGCTGATGGAAGAACCTATTTGTCAATATTTATCATTCTAAAAACTTAAAAGCAGCGAGTTTGGTCCCTTCGTATTCAACTCTGGGGGAAAAAAACCTTTCACCCTTAATAGTAACTGCCACTGGTTTGTATAGTGTCCATGCACATGTATTTCAGCTCGAGAAACGGTGTGGAGCAGCAGCACTGGGGAACCTGGCACATGGGTAATGAATAGAAATTAATAGCCCTTGTTTTTTCGTTCTGGTTTTGGCCAGCTTACAGTTTTTATGAGCTGCAGTCATTTTGCTTTCAGATCAAATATGTTATTTCTCCTTTGTACATTTGTATCTGTACCTTGAGAGGTTCTTTTCAAGGTAAAACAGAAAGCTCGCCAGGACTCTGTAGCTGTTGCACATGATCCTATTTAAACACTAAATCCTTCTCCAGTGCAGGCACATGGAGAGTAGGAAACATCACTGATGAAGAGGTACTGGGTGGGTGAGGAGTGTTGGGAGGATGGAGTTACCAGCCCCAGTGAGAGCTTAGTAGGAAGGAGCTACTGTGGTACTGGAGGTGCTGATAGGGTGGGAGTGGCGCAGGGACAGTGAGGGTATGGCACCCTCTTTGTCAACCATACTTTATTTCCCTTGTTCAACTCTTTCAGATTGGTCTTGTCAGGCTTTTGATTAATGTGGCCCTCGGATGGTTAAATTTGTCTGAGTTAAATTTATTAATGTGTGCCTTATTAATAGGAAGCACAAGCTATGTGCACTCGCAGGCACTGCACATTCACCGCATACTGAAGGGAAGAAAAATGGGCTGCTGTTTGCCTTCATTACACCTTGTTTATATGAGGCTTTGATATTCACTTTAGGCTCCTTTCTCCCACCCCTTTATGTGATGGTTGTGTACTGAAGGATTTTTATTAAACGTTCTGTTCTTAAACTGATATGAAGAAGTGAGCCAGGAACTTTCTGGCTCCCTGTGTTTTGCATCTCAATCAAACAACAGCTCAGTTACAAACAGCATAACTTTCAGTTATGCTTGATCAATGTCTCTGGATGTCCAAAGACTGCAACAGAAACTGAAGCTGGTCAGAGGTCCCTGCTGGGCTTTGAAGCTCCACAGACTTGTACTGATAGAAATTGAGAGGGTCTCTCTTGACCTTTTTGTTGTGTTTTAATCTTGCCCTTCCTGCCATCACACAAAGACTGAGCATTCAGCGAGAAGGGATGTCTTTGCCACTCACTGTAACTGCTGTATCCCCCATAGTCTTGTGATAAAACAATTAGTTTTCTGTTCTGACTATGGAGGAAACACCAATGATCAGGCAAAGGGACTGGTTTTTTTGCATCCTCTGTTATCTTCTTTACTGTGTTCCTCTTTCCCTCCTCATTCCTTTCGACAGTTAGACTCTCCCGATTCGACCTTCCATGTCTGCACAGACATTTACTCTTTGGTGACTTTCTTCCTGGCTATGTTAGGTGTATCCTTAGACCTTGCCTGATAAAAGGTAAAGGGACTTTCAAAGGGAGAGAAACTCCTCACATCTTTCAGAGGATTCTCAAATACAGAAATGGTGAGAATAATAAAGCTTTTGTTTTCGGTGCCAACAACCTGCTCAATGAAGTTAATAGGTGCTTGCAGAGCTCTGATTTTCTTGGGTTTGCCGTGCACAGCCCAATGAAGGCAGTGTTAACAGCATGAACGTTAACAGAGTGATGGAATTAAAACTACCAAATGCAAAATGGCTGATCAGAGAAGAACAGTTTTGCACTGCGCTGTTTTGTGCTTATGGGTGTTTCTTAGGAGGTGTTCTCTGAGTTGGGGCGGGTTAGCTTCACCTTTAGTTAGAGAAGGGAAAGGGGAGGACATGTCTGAAGTGATGCAGGGTAGGTGTCGTTCTGGTTGGTGTTAATAGACTGAAGGAATGAAAAATTCAAGGGGTGCGGTGCACTGCATCAGCTGACATCTGCCAGCAGTGCTGCATCCTCAGCTGAAGAGATGAGCATCATATATTGCTGTTTGGGGTAAATCCTATATTCACTGAGGACAGTGTCAGTCTGCAGAGTGGGGTGGGACAATCATTGTTTGTGGTACCATCAAGTATTTGCAAAGCTCTCTTCAAGGCTGGTTGTATTGTGATTGCCACTGATATTACTGATTATGCAGTGTTTATTATGAGTATTTCCCCAGGTTGACACACCTGATGAGTGTCCTTTCAGCAGTGTGTAGCATTACAGAGGTGAATCATGGGGCTTAAAGTTAAACCTAAATGTCCCAGCTAACGAGCAGCAGTGGTGAGGGAAATAAGAATGACACTATCCAATGGATTTTCATCTGTAATAGCTGTCACTTCGAGTTGCTCTTCTGTCATCACATGTCCTCTTCATGCAAGGCTGCTGAAAGCATTATGAATTTTATCATAAAGAGATAATGACACCTGCTTATCTTAAATGTATTTT
Source organism: Loriculus beryllinus (assembly GCA_039877255.1). NCBI lineage: Eukaryota > Metazoa > Chordata > Aves > Psittaciformes > Psittacidae > Loriculus > Loriculus beryllinus. The sequence continues at coordinate 17,799 of JBCJKH010080728.1, forward strand.
TTGGGGGAGTTGAAACACATTTTCTGTTTAAGTCTAAGCATGTTTCTAAAGATGGAAAAAGTAACGTTTTGGGGATAGGTATGGCAGGATGCTTGTGCCTTTTGAATCTTCAAATGCTCCTAGAACTAGAAAGAGGGATAAAGTGAGACTAATGAGGTCTGTTTATTTGGTCTCATGTTAAGCCTACAGAATCAAAAAGACAGTTGCTGGGAGAAATAGTCTAACATTTCTCAATTTGCTTGTACGAGCTACTTACATCATTGTTTGGCAACTTTGATCTTTTCTCAGAAACAAGCCCTTTACCTTTAAATATAATTTGCAGCAAAGAGCAATTCCTGAGCAGAGAACAGCAAAGGATGTGAATTGCAGGATACCGGATATTTATGCAGGATACTGGGAAATAATGATCATGTGGAAAATGTACACAGTTTAGTTAAGCACATTGGTTAAATCAATATGATTCAAACAACTTAATGCTCCAATCAGCTTAATCTCATTAAAAGTAATTCAGGCCTCGATAATTGATTAATAATGCATTATAGTTTATGAATTATTGACTTCAAGTTATTATAACTGTGTCTGCTCCCTCTGTGGCAACCAGTGTTGCATGTTAATTATGAAAGGTTCAAACTCTCTCCTCTTGAGTAACTTTTTTCAAAGCTGGAGATGACATATCTCCTGGTGAAAGAGAGATCAAATTAGATCAACGCCTTATTGGAGTTAGTCCGCCCCAAAGGAAAATGCACTCTTTAAAGGAAGCTCTCATTTAATAATGTTGAAGTGGGGAGGCAGAATGACCTGCTTTGATTGGTAATGATCTTTCAAGCAGCCAGAAGAAATGCCTGTAGCAATTCAGCTGGATTGCTAACCTGGCATTGTGCTGGCTGGAAATGGCTCACAACAGCAAGCACATCTGTTGTTCTTCTACTGGTGTTGCAGTGCTACACCTCTTCCAGCACAGATGCACGCAGTATTACAGCCAATGCTGCTGAACCCTTAGGTCACATTTGTATGCCAAATATAGAGCAATCCAGCTCCACACATTTGTCTGGATGCTGAGTGGTTTCTGCAAAAAGGACTGATAGGTTTTTATAAAAAAGGCATTTCTACACTGCAAGTGTCATACAAGAAGAAAGAACCATTGCTGCTATTGATGAAAGTCTTAGGGGAGAAACCAAGAACTGAAGACAGCTTCTGCTCCTCAGGTGCCCCCTGATTAGACTGCACTTCCACTGAATGTGAACAGAGGGTGTTGTTTCAGATTGTTTTTTCTGGCTATCTAGGTACTTACAGTGATCCAAATTGAGATCTTATGCAGAAAGAGTCCACTAGCATTAGGTTTCCTTAAAATACCCCATTTACAGAGCCTGTTCTGTTTTTTTATCTTTAATCTCTTGTTTCTCTCCTTATTTGTGATTATAGTCACAAGTGAACAGATTTTAGCATGTATGGAAATTGAATGAGATGATGATTATAGCAAACTGTGGAGAAAAACATCTTTTGCTTTATTCTTGCATGTTCAATAGTGAGTTTTATATCTGTGTATTCCCTCAAACTGATGATTTGTTCCTAATTTGCAGTGCTGCCAGGCAGAGGTGCTGGTTCCTCTCTTGCTTTGTACCAAATACTGTGGTTTTGGTGACAGGAAGTGTCAGCTGTTGTGAAAACTGTGATCTTGTTTTAATGCAGTAGAGAAGAGAGGCTGAATAAAACTGTCATGTATTCTATAGTGCTAAATAATTACAGAATTGAGAATAGGATTTTTTTCCCCACTTCAGTAGGCAGTTTATCGAGCATCTGAAGCCAAAGCAATGATCTCCAGATATGCAACACTTGATGGTGTGCGCTCTAAATTTCTCAAGATTGTCTTTTGATTTCAAACATCTGTTTTCTTTCTTATCCCAGTCACAACAGTGTGGCAGCCCATTGCAAAAAGAGCAGGCAAATTTCTGCTAAACTACACTCCTCTTTGAATATCCAGTTTACTGCCATAAAGGTGGAAACTGGTCGAATAGAATATAAAATCTCTGAGACACATGGCTGTCGGCAGACCAAGGCCAGTATTTTTCATGATGGATCAACTGTTCTTTGACTTCCAGCACTTGGTGGAACTGACTCAGCCAGCACAGCTTTGAAACTATGGTCAACCTTCTGTGAGCTTGGCAAAACGCATGTTAAGATACTGAATCCCATTAGCCAAAGCAGGAAGCAATGCACAGAAAGCACTCAATAAGGATGCTAAAACCAGGTGTTGAAGCACAGGAAGCCACAGTGGGTTTTGCAAAGGGAGAAGGTAAATGTCAGGGTAATCTCTCTTTCTCTCCTCTCCCTTTGCCTTATACACCATGCTAGCAGAACAGCCATCTGAAGCAAGATAATTTGTACTGCAGCGGCAGCTCCTCATTCATCTGTAGTTTTCCTTTTTTTTTTTTTTCTTTTTTAATAAGCTTCCTTCTGAAATTTGGAGATTTGTTCTAAGCCCTCATCTTCTTAGAGGATAGTGCTGCTGTATTGTGTGCTGTTTCTTTAGCACTTGTTCTGTTACCTTTCCTTCTGTGAGTTATATGAGTCTTATCTTTGTCCCAAGAGACTTGTAACCTTTGCATGCCCTTTCCAGAGAAGAACTATTCTGATTACTAGCAGCATTTTCTGGAATATAAACTAGCAGTGTCTTTGTGGTTGGTATGGACTTTGGCTTAGAACATCAGTAGTGCTTAGCACTGGCCATGCTTCATTCTTCCAGAATATCAGAGCCCTTTCTGATACGCTTAATGATAAACTGGTGCATGTC
>JBCJKH010080736.1:0-12579 GCA_039877255.1 Loriculus beryllinus
CAGTGTTCAAGGCCAGGTTGGACACAGGGGCTTGGAGCAAGCTGCTCCAGTGGAAGGGGTCCCTGCCCGTGGCAAGGAGTTGGAACTGGATGATCTTAGGGTCCTTTCCAATCCAAACCAGTTTGTGATTCTGTGATTTTTCAGACCATCTCTCCAATGGTAGTACCACATGAATCCAAATCTGCTCTTCCAACATGCTGCTGCCTTCTCAGATGGGATCTTCCGCAAATTTCACTTTACTCTTTGTTACATCCTACTCATTGATGAATATGTTGAGCATGTCCCACGGCAGACCCCTGTGAAATCCCACTTGATACATCCTTCAGAGGTGAAAAATGTGTCAAACCTGCTACCTACTTTGCAGTAGTTTATATTCCCCTTGTTTTTTATGAGAACGCCTTGTGAGAGTGTTAAGAATGCTTAACTGACACCCTAAAAGGTATCACAGGATTGCCTTCCCCATGTTCATGAGCCCTATTACGTTCAAACAGAAATGAGATTCATTTAGCACCATCAGTTCTTTCAAATCCATGTCACCTGCTCTTTATCCTTTTCTTTTCTTCTGAATGTTTTTAAACTGTTGTGCTGTTTGTTAGAGGATTTTCCTGGGAATTAAAGATGCTTCATGTTATACTTCCTTTTACCACCTGTTTTTAAAGAAAGATGAGCATCATCCCTTTTTCACATCCTCATCCCATCCCACCTCCAGAGACAGCCCATCGCTGGCATTGGGTGCTTTCCACTGCTGAGGCACCCTCAGTGTACTCCTCCAGGCCCAGCAACTGAAGTAAAACCTGAATTGTATTAACTGCATGGTTTTGACTTTAGGATCAGAGCTTATCTTCGCTGTTTAGACAAAAATCAAACCAGGAGAAAGTCTGGCACTCAACCCTGCAGAAACGGGGTGGTCTGGAAACCTCGTGTCATCTCAAGGAGCTCATCTGTGTATTCATTTCCTGGTGCTGTGTGGGGCACAGTGCCCTGGCAGTGAACTCAAGGTGCTCTGTTCCATTGCCTATCAGAACTTTATTGAAGCATCTATGTCACAAGGGTGTTGCATCATTATTTTGCTTAGTCCTTCTCTGATACCTTAAAATACCTTCCTACTACTTTTTGAAAGTTCCTATTTTCATTTAGACAGAAATAAGAAAATGAGTAATCCAGGTTATTTTTCGGTCTGACACTGTCACGGGTCTTTGATGACACTGCTTCAGCTCCTTCCCAGGCAGGGTTTTACTGCTGCTTCCGGCAGTGCTGGTCAGCAGCACTCTGATGTCTCTATTCCCCATGGTTCTAGTTCACAAAAGTGGATGGGCTTTTAATTTCTCTTTCTAGATGTATCTGTCTATAGAACTGATTAGTATGGTTCTGTCAAAATGTGAAGGTAACCAATGGATTTTATGAACCTGAGGACTTTCAGGCACCTGTAGAGTTGGATGGCAGGAGGCAAATGGTTTGCAGGTTCAGTATGGACTGAAACTGGGAGTGCTCTTTCAAGATCCCTCTTGCAGGTCTTAACTTTATAAATCCCTCTGTGGGTGACACAGAGCAAGAGAGTGAGCTAAATCCATGTCGAGCATGCCCAAAAATCCCATAGGGAGCTCTCCACAAGGACTTCTCGAGTGCTTGGGGACAGAAAGCAGCACATTAGGGAGTTCTCCTATTGCTTCTGATAAGTTTATGGGGTTGGATTAAGGTACTTCTTGTCAGTTTATTTGGAGGAGGAGGAATAATTTGGAGGTGGTAGAAAGAATCAAAGACTCCTTTTGCAGAATAACTTGTGGTAAGAGCAGCAGCAGGTTGAACACGTCTAAAGTCTTGGTAGATGAGGACTGGGGGGAGGCTGGGTGAAATTGTGCTTACACAGGGTACAAGCAGTTTTGGCAAGAGTTTTTTTACTTTATTATGTGGGTGGACAAACCCCAGAGGAATTGGAGGTACCGGATTTCCTTTCATTGTGGATTCCTGGCTTTCTCAGTGACAAAGTCATCACAGCAGCACTGACAGAGCACCTGAGCCCACCACTGGAACACAGAGATCGTGATTTTGTACTTAAACATTTATTTCTCTTTTTTCTCTTTCTCTTGCATACACATGTGCACAGACACATTCTTAGAGGTGGCTTGGGGTTATGGTGTAGCGCAGGACATCTACAAGGATTGACATGTCATATGGAAAAGGAAGTATGTCCCTCCCTATGGATACAAAATGTCTTAGGTCTAGGTCTCTTGCTAATGGTAACTCATGGTTCAAGTAGGTGACAAAGGCTTATCACAGGTTTGGGTTGGAAGAGACCTTAAAGCTCATTCAGTCCCAACTCCCTGCCATGGGCAGGGACCCCTTCCACTGGAGCAGCTTGCTCCAAGCCCCTGTGTCCAGCCTGGCCTTGGACGCTGCCAGGGGTGTGGTAGTCACAACTATTCGGATGGAGGAATCAAAGGTCTGAGGTTGCCTGGCTCTTGGTACAGGCACAGGAGGGTTATGTTGCTGTTATGACCTCTTCTGGGCATGGTGGTCATGAACCTGTGTCCAGTAGGACATGCTACACTTTGGAGAGGGAGTATTTTGTTGTAGAGGGGAGAGTTGTATGGATGTTGAGGAACATATGTACAACCAGCCCTGCTTTGGAGAGACAGGCAGTGTGTTGAAAATGTTACATAAAGGGATGACTGGGACAGCAGCTGCCTCCTGTGAAGTGGTTCACTGGTTTTGTTGAACTTTATCCATGTCTGGGTACTTTGTTGCAGGAAGTCAGTGGTTTTATAGGTACCCTGTTTTTTCATGGATGGTGCCTGAGCAAGTCCAAAATTAGAGCACAAAGTGAAATTTCAGGGAAACCCAAGGAATTCAAGCTAATGTGTGTTGCATTAGTTTTCTGTGGCTGATGTCTGTTGGATTTCTTGACTGCCTCAGTACCTGCAGCTTTTGCACCTTCCTTTGGTTTGGAAAACAAAGGGATATTTCTATCCCTCTTGCTAGGAGCTGGATACTACTATGGCAGTCACAGGATTACCTACCCAGAAAGGGGCTGTGATGCCTTCGAGCGTCGCACTGCCATATGAGGGATACAGAAGGTGTATCCTGTCCCGCTGTGTGTTGGTCGCAGCCCATGGCTGCTAGAAAGCGTGCACAGCAACGCGGGATGTCAGCACATCCCCCTCCATGCACAGCATCAGCTGCCTCCCGACCCTGGTGCCGGCGGGATGACGGGGTCCAGCCTCAGGCCCCGCAAGCGACCCCTTCCCGCAGCAAGGGGGATGGGCTGTGTGCCGGCCTGCAGCTCCGGTACCGCATGTTGGAGCCCCTCATACCGCAGTGTGTGACCCAGCCCGCTCGCTGCCGGCACGGCCTCCTCCGGCGAGCGGCTTTCCCTGCCTCTGGCAGCGTGCTGGGTGCGGTGCTGCGCGGGAATTGTGCCGCACCGGGCAGACCCACCGCGGGCTGCGCGCACCGTGTCGGGGGCCGGCCCGCGCCATCGCTCCCTCCCCGCCTCTCGCAGCCTTGGCTTGGTGTGTAAAGCTCCATCCCCGCGGAGCTGCGAGCCCCTTGATTAATTCCACGCTGATGTCAGCCATGCGGCTCTGCTGGGAGGGATCTGCAGGGCTGCGTTTCAGCCGCCCTTCGCTGCGAGGATCCCCCTCCCGCCGCCCCCCGGCGCACGCAGGGCTGGGCCGGTGGAAGGGTCGCTGCCGGCCTCGCTGAGCTGCGCCTGCATCCCTCCCTCCCTCCCTCTCCAATGCCGGATTTTCCCTGCTGGTCGCTCTCGCCCGGCCGCGGGAGCAGCGTAGTTAAACTGGGACAATGCGCCGCGTCCCCCCTCTGCTCCTGACAGCCCGTTCCTTAGCAACGCGGGGGGGGATTTTAAGAGAAGATCGGAACGCCGGGATGAGGATATAAACTCTGCTGTTCTCCCTCCCGGGGAACTTACCAAAGAGGCACCTCTCCTGTCGTCAGGCATCTGATTTCTTTCCATACGAGAGGCACCGGGAAAGTCTCCAAGAGCTGCTTCCCTGATGGATGGCTGCCCGTCCCCCCCCAGCAGCTCCCCTGCTCCGGCGCTTCACTCTCCAGTTCCACGCTCGGGGCAACATTTAAAGGGAAGCCCGAAGCGGGATCAGTAAGCTCCCTGCATGCGTATGCAGGTGACTGAGCAGGGGGCCGGTGGGCAGACGGGGGATCCAGGCAGCCGGGGCTTTCCTCCTCATCCTCCACGCTGAGGGAAAGTAGCTTTCGTCTTTTTGTTCTGACTTTGGGCAAGGGAGGGCGGGAAGCAGACTGAGCCCAGCTCCTTGCTGAGATGAAACGGTCGATGAGAAGAGGTCTCCTTGTCACAGGCACAAAGGCCACCTCCGCCTGGCAGCATGGTGCTGAAATCTAACCCTAGCATCATTCTCTTGTGCTCTTTCCTGCCCAGTGACTACATCATCGAGGAGAAGACGGCCGTGCTGCAGAAGAGGGAGCATGAGGGATTCGGGTTTGTATTGCGAGGGGCCAAAGGTAAGGGCTGCTTCTTTCGCTTGGTCCTGGGGCTGGGAGGGAAAGCTGCTTCTGCTTGCTTCACTGGGGCCCCAGACCCTGTGGGAGCCCTTGTGCTCTGAGGTCTTGGAAGTACCCTTTCCTGGCAGCAGGCGATGGGAGTGAGCTGGGCTCTGGTTACCTGCATCCTGCAGGAATGCTATTAGTGGCAGACATGCATCACTCACACTCTGGGGTGTTTCTCTGGTGCAGATGCTGGTGTTCATGGTTTTGCATTTGTAGTTTTCACTTCTGCCTGTTTGTTGGGTGTCTAAAGCATATCTGTCCTGTATCAGGCATAGATGTGAGCCCCATGGGGCAAGGCCTGTGCTCTCTGTGGCTTTTTAGTGCTTATAGTATTTAGAGTTGTGATCCTCCTGCTGGGAGCCCTGGCTCTGTTAGGGTTCAGCCCCAGCATGAGGGCAAGCTGAAAGATGTCTGTCCTGCATCGTGCCTTCAACCCTGTACTCCTGGGAGCCTTGGCTCATGCCCGGGCACCGTCCCCTGAGATCCCGGAGTGCCTGAGCTCCTGCAGCTGGGACCTTGCACTGGCTTGTTACTGGGGCTCCTCTTGCCAGAAACCAACCTTTTTGCTGCAAAAGAAAGATAGTCCCGTGGGGACTGGTAATGAATGTGCTTGTATTCAGATAGGAAATGGACTTCAGACCGTGTGCTTGGGAGGCAAGTCCACCTCACCTGGGGGCTCCTCTCTCCAGCATTCCAGCCCGGAGGCTGGTGAGAGGCAGGGGGATCTCAGAAATGCCGCTGCTGGCAGCAGAGCTCAGCGGGGCATGTAGGGTGCAAGATGCAGGAGGGGCAGCTCAAACAGTGGCTGCTAGCTCGTTTGGTGGTGCTGCTCCTTCCATGGACCTCAGGGTGGCTGGAGATCGTTGTGATTTGGGCATTAATGTTGGGTGTGATTGTCTGGGGGGGGTCCTGAGCTGTCTTTGTTCTGGGGGTACCGCAGCAGGACTCTGTGTGCCTGTGGGTGTGTTTGCATTCTTGTCAGAATACGGTTGCTGCCTCTTCCTCCACTGTCTCCCCTTCCCTATAGATGTGACATACATGTCTGTCCATGTGCTGCTCACATCAGTCTGTGCAACGTGAAGTGAAACTTCACAGTTCAAAATGGCATCCATTTTTTTGCCAGATCTGATTTGCAGTTCTTGCGTTAGGGAAAACGGGATAGATTTTGTCCTGTTTCCCTATTTCTTTCCTTTTCCTCGTTTGCCCTCCCAGCATTCGTAGGCTTTATAATTCCCTTTGTCTGCTGAGGCTGGAGGGGGAACTTGCAGTGGGTTGAGTGGTGGGCGTGAGGCTGTGTGGGACTTGAGTCGGGCTGTGCTGCAGGGGCCATGAGCAGCACAGCTGCAGAGGGTCGTGGCTCGGGAGTGGGCACGGTCTGTCCTGCTGGGATAGAGGCACTGGTGGCTCTGCTGCTACCCCTTGGGGAGCAGCAGACCCATGACAGGGAGGTGGATGTGGTGGCTCTGCATCACCCCTGTATTTCCCAGCCTGGTACTTCATGCTGCTGTGGAGCTGAAGCTGGGAGTGCTCTGTCTCAGTCCTGTCGGGTTTCACCACCACTCACACTTCATTTAGACACTGTGCAAAATGCTTCCGGCCTCGTGGGGTGAACTGGAGAAGGGGTCTGTAAACGGGAGGGACCAAAGCATCAGCAAAGTCCCTGCAGAGGGAGGGAGCTGGTTGTTAGGTGAGACTCAGCTGGATGATCCCCAAAGGAAGCTGCCCTTTGTGCTGCAGAGGGTGGTGAAAACCTTCCATGGCTTCTGCCAGTTTTGCTGAGGATTGAGTCCTTCCCAAGCCCAACCTTGCCCATCCATGTGAGTTGCCCCATCATCTGCACCCAGCAGAGAACACCCTCCACCACGCCAGGGAGCCAGTGCTTCCTAACCCGTCCCCTCTCCACCTCAGTCCAGTAGTGGGAGGTGAAGTCCCAGTCAAACAACTGAGCGTTTGGATATAGGTTATTTTATCCTAGCCCCAGCAACAGATGAGCTGCAGCTTTTGGACACGAGGCTTGCTGCAGCCACTGCCTATGGAAATCATGTGGAGCAGATGGGAGGGATGTAGCAGCCCCTTCATGCAGCACTGTAGTGGGAAGTGGTGAGCAGGTGGATTCATTTCTTTGTTTCTTGGCCCAGAGAGGCCATCCTGCCTTTCACATACACGAATGATAGTCCTGTGCTCAGAATGCTGAAAGATGATATTTCTGCCCTTGTACTACCCTGAACTCAACCAATCAGCATTCCATGCCTAGACTAGAGCAACCTCCCTCCTCTTGGCCAACTACCACAGGTCTGTTTAGTGGTATGATTCATAAAATGTTCATATATTGCTCCCCAGGGTCACCCTGTAAACGGTGGTTGCAGTAGCTCGTACAGTGACTGCATCTCACGTGGTCACAGCAAATCCCTGCTACCAGTTTCCTGGACAGAGGAATATTGTTCTAGGCCATTAATGCTCGTTGGTGTGTGGTTGTGGTGGGTGCCGTGGAAATGGTAGGGAACATGGGGCTGGTGTTGGGAGGATCTCTGCAAGTATGTCAGCTGCTAGCTTCTCAAGCTCCCACTGGTATTTTGCCACATTTTCTCCACCACCACCTTGGTGGGAATCCAGCGAACCAAGCACCCAAAGTGCAGAACATGGCTGGATCTGCCAGGTCAAATTTGCGGTGGATGATTGGTGGATCATCAGAGGGGATTTGGGGTTTGTTTCCTGTGCAGCCCTTGCTGTGAGGACCTTAAGGTCAGATGTCTCTGCAAGCTGAGATCTGGTGCTGTGCAGTGCTCGGTGCTGGGTCTCTTTGACCTGATGGGTCTCCAGCAGCCACATCTGCTGCCCTGCAGACCTGGGGCATGAGGGGGGGTACTGTGAGGGAAGTGCAGACAAAACTCAGGGATCTTGCTGTTGGCCTGGGGCAAAGGGAAGGTTGTCCTCAAGCCCTGCAGCAAGTTCTGGAACACAATGCTGGTATCATAAAGTCCTGTGGAAATGGAGGAGCTCGCTGATGGTTTTCAGAACTTGGCTCTTTTGCAGAGGAGTGTTGTTACACTGTGACCCTCAGGGTGGACAGAAGTTTGGACTGGAGGTGTTTAGACAGAGTGTGTCAAACACCAAGTGTGTCATCGATGGTGGTGGTGAGGTGTTGGCACAGGGTGCCCAGAGAAGCTGTGGCTGGCCCATCCCTGGTAGTGTTCAAGGCCAGGTTGGACACAGGGGCTTGGAGCAACCTCCTCTAGTGGAAGGGGTCCCTGATGAGATGGGGGGGGAATTGAAAGGGTTGGAGTGAGAAAACCAGTGGGTTGAGATAGAGACAACTGAATGGGTAAAGCGAAAGCTGTGTGTGCACAAGCAAAGCAAAACTGGGAATTCATTCCCAACTTCCCATCACAGGTGGGTGTTCAGCCCTCCCCAGGGCAGTGGGCTCCATCCTGCATAACAGCTAATCGGGAAGACAAACTCCACCACTCCCAGTGTCCCCCTTCTTTCTTCTTCCCCCAGTTCATATGCTGAGTGCAATATCCTATGGCATGGGATGTTCCTTGGGTGAGTGGGGGTCACTGTCCCAGCTGTGTCCTCTCCCAAATTCTTGTGTACCCCCAGCTTGCTCACTGGGATGAGGAGCAGAAGAGGACTTGACTGCAAAGAAATATCGCTGTGTAATCAGCCCTGCTCCAGCACAAACCCAAATACAGCCCATAGGAACTGCAGTGAAGAAAATTTACCCCAGCCCAAACCAGCACAGATCTCACAGTTTACTCTGCTTGAATTAACTTGTAATGTTTTTCACTGCTAATCTTGGCTAGTAATAAAAGTAACTTGTCCAAGAAAAGCAGTATTTGCAATGAGTAGAGTAGGGTAGGGTGCAGACAGGATATAGGATAGGATAGGATAGGATAGGATAGGATAGGATAGGATGACAGGACAGGACAGGACAGAACAGAATAATAGATTCTTTTCAGGGAAGGGACTTAAGAGCTGCCCAAGCTCTCCAGGGCTGATCAGAAGTCAGGGCATATCCTTAAGGGCATTGTCCAAATGCCTCTTGAACCCTGACAGACTTGGGGCATTGACCACCCCTTCAGAAAGCCGGTGCCAGGGTTTGACTATCCTCTAGGTAAGAAAACGCTTCCTCACCTCCAGTCTGAAGCTCCCCTGGCACAGCTCTGAGCCATCCTCATGCATCCAGTCCCAGGGTCGCAGGGACACACATCCCTTACCATGTCCCCCCTTAGGAAGCTGCAGAGCGGTGAGGTCTCTCCTCAGCCTTCTCTTCTCCAACAAGACAAATCCCCTGTGCTCAGCGCTGCTCAGAGGCCAGGCTTGCATCCCTTCACCAGCTTGGTTGTCCTCCTCTGCACCCATTCGAGGACCTTCACATCCTTCTCCAATGGTGGGGCCCAGCTCTGCACACAGTGCTCCAGATGAGACCACACCAACACAGAATACAGCAGGACAATCCCTTCTCTGGTTCTGCTGTGGCTGATGCACCCTAGGATGTGGTTTCCCTCCTGGAGCCAGGAATCCCAGGAAACCTGCATCTTGAAGTGTTGTCAGCTGTAAAGCTGCAGTAGTCAAAATCAGGGCAGGGGTTTATTGTGTCAGATCCTGGGGTGCAATTCCTTGTGGAGCTGGGCAACCCAGGGGAAGAAACTGCAGAAGGGCAGGGGAGCAGAGCTCTTGGTCTGGGCGCGCTTCTGGGCATGTCAGGTAACCCTGTGGCATGGCCATCCCTTTTAGGATGCCACTGCATGCCAGCAATGATGCTGTATTCCCAGTGGCAGGGGCAGAGCCAATGCCTCTCAGGACCCTCCCCTTGACTTTAGGGGGCTGCCAGTGCTCCATGGCAGAGGGCAGGGTTGTGGGGCTGCAGGGCCTTTGCTCCCAGACCTCTGGTGTTGATGGGTTGTCAGAGTGGTGATCCAGCTCTGCAGGGCTTCTCCAGGTGCGGGAAGCTGGCGTTCCTGGTGGGAGCAGCCCAGGCATCAGGGTTTTAAGATAGTTTTAAGACCAGGAAATGGCTGCTGTGATAAAATTGCAGAACCAGAGCTGTGGTGTTAACATGAAAGCTCCTCAAGGGGTACAAACTGTGGTTCCTGAGGTTTAAAGCCACGAGCTTTTGCAGGGAGCAGCAGACCTCCTTGTTAGGGCGTTTTACTTCATTACCAGTGAGACTTTCTGTAATGTAATTCTAAACCTTTTGATCAAGTTTTGCCATTGCCAAACCGAAAGGGAAATGGTAAAAGTCAGATAAGAGCCTCCTTAAACTGTGTTACCTTCCCTGGCAGGCACTTAGAGATGAACTCTCACCAAATTGCACTGTCCTGGCCTAAAGCTTCCCATGGGCTCTGATCTGGAAACGATATTTTGAGGGTCTGGTGCCAAGGTGTTTTTCGTGGTGGCTGCGCTCAGCCTTCGCTCGGGTCTCCATGAGAGGCATAAGTCAGGATTCCCAGGTTGCATAAAGGGTACTTGTATCCTACTCCTCCTCCATCAGTGGGGCTACAACCACCTCTGAGCACTGTGGGTTGTTCTGGTTGATATTTCTTGCTTCATTGGTTTTGGGGCTGACAATGCTGAGATTAAGCTTAGTAACAGGAGGCCAAGGATGACTGGATGTGGTGATTACCTGGACAATGGCATTGAAAATACTGGATTTGAGTGCAGATGTAGCAGAACTGGGGTGAATGGGGAAAAAGTCACTAGAGGCAGGTTTTTGCTGAGGCATCAAAAAAGAGTGTCAAGATCCATGGACAAGGTTATGGAGGTACATGAATGATGTGAGTGGGGCTGTTTAGTGGTTCTGTGCTTGATCACCACAGCCCAGGTCAGGGCAATAAACCAGATCTGTTCTTCTGACCATCTGTGTCTAACCTGCTCCTGGTTCTCTAGCTGTCAGCAGAAGCCTATGAATGGATCAAGAATCTTGGTGCCAGGTTGGTGCCTGCTTCAGTCCTGTCAGGAGCTGCAGCTGACCCATCCGTGGCAGTGTTCAAGGCCAGGTTGGACACAGGGGCTTGGAGCAAGCTGTTCCAGTGGAAGGGGTCCCTGCCCATGGCAGGGGTTGGAACTGGAGGAGCTTTAAGGCCCCTTCCAACACAAACCGTCCCATGATTTTATGAGATAACCCCCACCACTAAGTTCTCCTGCACATGATGTGGTCTGCAAGAGCTCCATGGAGTTGCTGTCAATGTACATTTCATGTTGTTCTATTCTGTTCTGATAAAATGGTGTGCCCAGGACCCATCGGCATAACAAGAAGGGCAGGACTGAGCTTTCAGGCAGTAACTTTCCTGGCACTTGCTCAGTGTTTGAGTTGCTGTTGCTGCAGGAGAACTTTCCCCCTTCGCAGGCCCTTTGCAGTAAGTGCAGAGCAGTCTCTGTGCTGATGGGGTATGAGCACAGCCTGGGGATATTGGGCTGAATGACAACTAAAAGCAGCTGTAAAGCTAGGTTCTGATACAAGGGAGCCCAGTTGCAGGCTCCAGTGAACTGAAGGTTTCTCCTGCATTGCCTGAGTCTGCCAGTTAATTGGGGCAGATTGGAAACCAGTGCTGGATTGTACCTACTCCTGGAGGCCTCCATCCACTGCCTGACATGGCTGTTGGAGACACCTGCAGAGACCTGCAGACCTTGTTCTGTGCATAGAGACAGGGGGGTGTGTGTGTGTTATTTTACATTATTTGTCCATTCCTAGAGTTTTTTTCTCATTCCCTGTGAGTGAGTGCTGGGACTTCAGGCAGTAGAAGGGAGCTAGTTGCTTCCTCTGTCTTTCTGCCCTTCCTGTATGAACCTCTTCTTCAACAGAGTTCAGAATTCAACAGAACAAACAGTTCTGACTTCAGGATGCATCTTCTTGTTTACTTCGTCTTCGAGGCACTGGTGACACTTTACAAACGTGGAACACAGCGTGTGGTCCCTGTAGATACACAGCTTCCAAAGCAGTATGCCTGGAGTCCTGGTGTCACACGTCAATAGTGCAAGTGACAGAGCTGGCTAGAAGGCTGGGTTCCTAGGTTGATATTGTCCATGTGCCCTCTGGGGTTTTCTCTTCACTTACCAGTAGGAAAAATGGATCCTGAGGTGACTCTTCTCTGGGCTGCGGCTTAGGATTTCTCTGGGGTATCTGGAGCCACTGTGGTAGCTGCCATCTGTCCAACTCCATCCTCCCCAGGGATCAGAGCTTCCACTTAACCTTTCCATGACTTCATTGTGCTGCAGGTAGGCTGAGGGGGCAGCCCTGGTGTGTGGTGCTGATGCTGTGTTTGTGAAGCATGGGGACCGTGTGGCTCATCATCATTAGCTAAATAGTGTACTTGACATGCTGAGAGCCCAAGTCTCCTCTTGTCTCATTTTCAGAGGCTCAGGCAATCCATAAGGTCCTTTCCACCTTAAACCTCGTATCCTTCTAGGCCTGGGGTTAGCATAACTTAATGCACACTTAGTTTTGCAGTTTCAGTCTGCAGCAGGATCATGTTTATGGTTCTTTGAACTTCAGATTATTGAAAGCACTTGCTGGTCAACACTGATCCAAAGAGTTGCACTTAATACTGGGGAAGTCCCAAAGGATTTTGAGAAATCAGATGTTACACTGGCATTTCTAAGAATAGGTGGGATGCTTTGACAGCTCTTTGCTGCTTAAGTTAGCTTCCATCAAAGGAAGGAGTCATGGGAAGCTGTTGATAAAAGATAGGTATCGAAGATCATCCAGGATATGGCATGTCAGGCAAACCTAGCCTTGGTCTGGTGCCAGCCAGTGGCTGGCTGAGGTAGCAGAAAAAAGTCTTGCATAAAGATTTTAATTAAAATAATCAAGAAGCAGCATGGTAAATGCTGGAAATCATCTGGATAAGATCAGCATCTCTATGTTCTGCACAAATGAAAGAGAATGTGGGTCACATTTACTGGAGTGACCTGACATCAAAGGAGATGCTTGCTAAGATTATCCATGGACTCTGATATTAAATCTGCTGCTTCATTAGGGGATTGACACAGCTCTTAAAAACTGTATTGTGTTGGTAGTAGACATAGAGGGATGGG
>JBCJKH010080740.1:1926-15363 GCA_039877255.1 Loriculus beryllinus
GAGGGCACCCTCAGCTGGAGGGGCTGCCCAGGTCACATGACAATCTGAGCACTGGTCAGCTCCCAACTCTCACAAAGTTTAAAAACTCACAGAGCTGCTTCTTGTAAATGTCCCCATTCCTGCATTTACAGATGCTTCCGCTTCCAAGAGCAGGCAGAACCAAAGGGAACATCACAGCATGGGAAAGCACTTGCCTCTCTGCTTCAGCCAGCAGCCCCCAACAACAAAACAGAACCCCCCCGCCTTGTGTCCATAGCAGGCTTACTTTGCCAATAACGAAGATGTTAGATAGTCTGGTGGCAAAGCTGTTGCCATTGGCGTCCTTCACGTGAACCACATCAAACGACCCAGGGTGTCTCTCCCGGTTGGTGATCACCCCAATACGGCCCAAATTGGCACCACCGGTCACCATACAGAGGTTACCTGGAGTGAACAAAACCAAGAGCTGGTACCAGGTGCCGTGGCAATGCCCTTCCACTTGGGCTCTTTGAGGAGCAGTGCTGGAAAAGGACAGGGACAGAGTGGCCATCAGAGCACCTGGTGACACCTACATCACATAGGAACCCTGGCAGCACTTGAGAAGCCAAACAGCAATCTGGCCTTGATGCCCATACCAAATATTCCCCGCAGCACCAAGGAAGCATTCCCATACTACTTGTCCTGGCACTACTCATGGCTCTGCAAATGAAACCTCCCACAGTAGGAATCTCCCTGTAGCTTCCCAGAGCTTTCCATTCACAGCCCCATGACAGCCAGGCTGAAGCAACTTCTCCATCAGCTTGCTGCTTCTACCTGCCTGCTCTTGGAATCACTCCAAGCCCCTACGCCAAGTAACTCTCACTGACAACACACATGAGGAATCTCTCTTCCAGGTGGAGATGCTCCAGGGAAACCAGTCCTTTTCCCAAGAGTTCCACAACTGCCTTTCTACTTTAGTGTAAAGATGCCTGGCATTTATATTGAACTTCCACACTGCTCTCCAGAGTGGGGAAAAATACAGCGTTTTACATGAGATGCAAGACCTACCTGTGTCAAACTTGATGAAATCTGTGATCTTGCCTGTCTCCAGGTCAATCTGGACTGTATCATTTACTTTGATGAGGGGGTCTGGATAGCGGATGGTGCGGGCATCGTGAGTGACCAGATGAGGAATTCCTTTGGTGCCCACAAATATCTTCCTCACCTTACACAGCTTGTACTGCAAATAAAATCCAACACCGCTCAACTAGAGTGACAAGCAGAAACATGGACTAGGGGACTCCTGCCTCTCAGAGTGTCACCAGCCACGGCAGGCCTCAGACCCAAAGCAGAACACATGGGTGCTCCAAAGTTTGCCAACAGAAGCCTTGCAACAGAAGTGCCTCGTGCTCTAGCCCTGTCAAGGAATGCCTCCTCCTCAGTCTCACCAAAGGCTATGGCTTCAATTCCCCAGGAAAGCCTCCATCAGGGCAGTTCCCCCAGGTTGCCTGGAAGCCTGTGGTCATGCAGCAAAGGCAGAGGCTGCCTTCTTTCAGGATCAAAGAGATATCTCTGTCCCTCCTCCAGAGCACCTCTGATTCCCTCCTGCCTTTCACCCCAATTCCTTCACAGCCACAGTGGCACTCAAGGGTCAACAGAAAGTGGTAGCCAGAAGTAAAAATGTATCACAGGGAAAAAGGGAGGTGGATAGAGTCCCCATGGCCAGCTCTTCCCCCAGCATCACACTGCTTACACAGCCTGCCCATAGGGAGAACAAGTGCAGAGAAGCACAGACCTGCAGTTCAGGTACATAACCACACTTGAGTTGACGAAATATGTGTGGGAATCGTCTCCCAGCACTGAGGGCCAAAAGGCAGTTATGCAAACACTTCCATAACAGACCTGGAAAGGAGTTCAAGGCTTTTGCACCACACGTAGTACCATGTTTCAGATCACACTTAGGTTGCAGATTTCTATGCTAAGGCCCACCACACCTGAGCCACTGCCATCCCAAAGCTCCCTGTGAAAGTAACCTAGCCCATACTAACAGATACCATTTTAAGCAGCAGACAATGCACCTGCAGTCACGTGGAAGTTGCTGTCATGTCACCAAAATATTTCCCCCTGCCAGAGGTTTCATACTGTAACCCTGAAGGCCCCAATTTTCCCAAGGGTGGCATACGGACTCAGTTCTCAGGGAAGAGAGCAAGCACCTCCCATTCAGGACATGCCAAAAGGAAACCCCATCCCAATCAAACCCAACTGGGCCAACATTTATGACAAACTGAAGCCCCTCACCTTGGCCTCTTCAGCTGTGATGCGGTGAACAGCAAACCGGCCCTTGGTATCATACACCAGGCGAAAATGCTCACCTGTCTTGTCAATGCTGATGACATCTGATTTTAGAAAATGACATAAAATAGCAATTGTTACTAGCTACAATATAACTTACAATACACTGTAACTCAGCACTAAGCTCATGTTTAAAACAAACTAGGAGCTGCTGAACAAAACTTCAGGTGTGAATGATGAGGCTGCCATGTCCTTTTGATCAGAATCCCCCATCTTTCCATCTAATACAGTGCAAGTAACCAAAAACTACCAAAGGCTGAAGTCTGAATAGCAATTTACACATATGCAAGCAGGCAATTACAGGCTACAGATATCACACGTTAGTATTAATTGCAGTGCACAACCCCAAAATAAGTAACAACTGCTTATACTTACCTTTTCTTTGATTCCATCAGGAATGCATGTTTCCCCCCATATTGTGCCAGCCAAACAAAACATCCCTCACCAGTGCAGCAGAACTGCCTGAAGTACTTTCCCTGGCCCTTCCTGCTCACCCATGAAGCCCGCAGGGTAGGTGATGTCTGTGCGGACTTTGCCATCTATTTTGATGAACCTCTGCATGCAGATCTTCTTGACCTCGTCTCCTGTCAGAGCATATTTCAGCCTATTCCGCAGGAAGATGATGAGTGGAAGGCACTCCCTAAGCTTGTGAGGGCCTGTCGATGGACGGGGTGCCTGCACAAACAGAAGCTTTCTGCTGGCCGCTCAAGCACATCAGCAACATCAACTACTCCCACAAGGAAGAGTATTAATGTCCTGACAGCTCTTGCAACAGCATCTGTGGACAGGTGCTTGAAGCCTAACTG
Source organism: Loriculus beryllinus (assembly GCA_039877255.1). Classification (NCBI taxonomy): domain Eukaryota; kingdom Metazoa; phylum Chordata; class Aves; order Psittaciformes; family Psittacidae; genus Loriculus; species Loriculus beryllinus. The sequence goes on from JBCJKH010080740.1 coordinate 5,043, forward strand.
CCAAACAAGCAGTGATAGGCTGCAGACATCTTTCCTTGACATCCACAGCACCTTTCCCCCAGGTCTGGCCGACTTCAGATAACACTGCCCCAATACAGTACAACCATCTACTAACCCATCCCAGTGAAGGAAAACCAAAACAATCAGCAAGTTAAAAAGAGAGCAGCCAACTGCACCACTTCCTCATATCCTGCAAAAGGGAGAAACACAAATGCTCTTTGCAAAGCTAACAGCAAGCACCCCGGTCTCCCTTGAGCTTCCCAACTGCCCAGCTAACCGCCACCCTCCAAACACCACGCCTGAGCATATCCTTGGTAAAACTGTGAAGCAGTCTGGGCCCGCAGATAGCGGTAAAGACCGATGCCGAGGGCGACCCGGGCCCCACCCGCCCCGACCCGCACTCACGAAGACACCCGTCAGCTTGTCCAGCATCCAGTGCTTAGGCGCAGCCACACGCTTCAGGTGCTTCTTTGGGCCGCGAGCCTACAGGACGGGACGCGTTATGGGCCGCTACTAAACTCGGCCACCCCAGCCGCCCTTCCACGGCCCCCCGAGCTCTCGGCCCTTGCATCGGGCTCCCTCCCACGTCGCTCGACGCGGCGGAGGCGGGGGCAGCCCGCGGCGGGCGGTGGATGGCACTGGATGGAGACAAGGAGCGGCCGCGCCGCTATCTCACCATGGCTGCGCTCCGCCGGAAAAGAACTACCACTTCCGATCTGCCGCTAATATGCACGGACTCAGCAGCAGCACCGCAGTGCGCCCCTGCCGGCCCGGAGGTCTAGTGCAGACGGTGCCGGGGCAGACGGGGTGCGTGGCCCCCACGCTCGGGACCGCCCCGGCGCTCCCCTCGGTGTGCTGCTGACGAGCTGCCCAAGGGAGCTGAGGCAGGGTCACAGGTAGCCCCGCCGGTGATGTGGAGTTTTCTCCGCCCCTTCTCCGCTGCAAGCGACCCCGACGGCGGCACCCCGCTCCGGGCGGCGGGTGGCTGTGCCTTGTGCCCGTGCCCGTGCCCGTGCCCGTGGGGCACGGCGAGGAGGTTGTTATGGGGAGGGTGACGTTGTGGCCCTGAGATTTAGGAGAGCGTGCGAGGGTGGCACATCCCCCCACTTCGGAGCGAGGGAGACTCGGAATCTCCAGGTACCCCGGCTGCCCCGGGAGGGGGGGGAAACGTGAGTGCTGGGCCACTGCTCTCGCTGGGTCCCCACGTCCCCTCCCTGGGTGCAGCTGGACCCCCTGCGACACTCCCGAATTCGACTGTAGGCCTCAGCACCCGCTCTTGAAGGCAGCTCGGAGCCAGTGGTTCCCAGCTGGGCTTCCCGGCGAGGCTGGCGTCTCCCCTCTGGGTCTCCGGGTCACCGCCAGCCTACCGCGTCCCGACAGACAACAGAGCTGACCGACCCCGTACCGGGCTGCTCCCAGCGGGTCTCCGCAGCATCGCTCCCGCAACAAGGGGCAAGCGGGACTAAGTTCCCATCCTCGGGGGTCATACAATGGGGACACCGCGCATTATGGATGATTAGCTATTTTTTCCCTCTTCCTTTCATTGTAATAGGTCTCCTTCTCCATTCTACAGCTCATCAGGACATCACAGGGATATTCTCTTCTGGGTCTGGAGTGGAAATGAGGGGAAGTGGAGGATTTCTGACCCTTCACCTCCCAGAGAAGTTTATGAATCACACACAGCATCTCTTTGAGGTAATGAATGTCAATACAGAGAGTGAGTATACCTTCAAGAATAAAACCACCATGTCAGTTCATGCAAGGCCTCAGCAGTTGTTTGAGATTGGAGCTTATGGTAAGAAATTTCCCTGATTCATTATTACATTTTCCTTATAAATTCAAAACAGCTTGTGATTTACAGACTAGCAAATGAAGTCTGTGCTAAGCAACCTGTCCTAGGGGAAGAGAAGGGAGTAAGAGAAGTATACCCTCCTCTACTCAAGTGGGTACCTAGTCAATTGAAGACAGAGCCATGATGGAGCGTTCTGCACTTTGTTCCATCAAGAGTCAGAGCTTCTGTTCCACAGCCTACACTTTCAGAATTCTATCTACTATGGTCAGCTGAACACAGCATCACCAGACTACAGTGTTACAGAAGTATAGCAATAGCCAGGGTCAGCTATCTTTTCCCAGAATATTAGCAATGTTTCTGTCAAATGTCATACTAGCAATTTAAAAAATTCTTCATTAAATCACAATTTAATAATTGTCCTTTTAAAAAAATGACTGTGTGTGTGTGGCAGTGTGTAAAAGAACAGCTGCTTTCATTTAAGGAAAGTAATTAGGCTGCTGTATCTAGCCTACAGCATTATACTGGTCAGTGTTCCTCCTGACATCAGGTTTAGGAGATGAGCCAGAAATACAAAGCAAAATACCCACCGGCTACCAGCCAATCTCTGTATCAAGCACAGTGTAGCTATACTCCAGGATTCAGATCATACTGAAAAGTCTCACTGCTCCTACTTCAGCAAGTTTGTGATTTAGCAGAGTGAAAACTAAAAGCAGTGCCGCACAGACATGATAAATTTAGAGACACAAAGGAATAGGATTTGTGTTGGTTGTAACTTTGGTTTAGCTAGCTCCCTCTGAAGTACTTCTTTATCACCATTTTGCCAGCAAGCATCTAAAACTATCTTTATGTGAAATCATAGCTACATAATTACTTGGACCTAATTTTAAGTAATTGATCAAACACTAACTTTACTGCTAAGTTTAAATGATGCATATGGAAAGGAAAACAATCACCAGCTGGAGGCAAGCTGCAGGGCTTCATAGATCTCTTCCAGCTCTGTGTTTACATAACTAAGCACTCAGATAAGCAGCAGAAGGCACTACAGGTCTGTAGGCAATGTTACCTATGCATCTCCCAAAGGGCTGTTGAAAATGGAACTTCTCTCTTTACTTAGACAAAAAGTGTCTAAGTTCTTACTGAGCAATTTATTCTATGAGGAAAAACAATTTCCTTTCTACCCATGTTCTTTCCTTATAAAGACCCTGCTAATCCTCTGGTGAAAGAGACAGTTTTGCTATATGACTCTGACTGATGTCCTGACAACGAGAAGCCTTCAAGTGGGAAGTTCCACCAGACTATCTCATCAGAATTACAAATTGCTGGTGAAGAACTGAGGGCCAGGTCATACAACATTCCCAGAAAATATCCATCACTACAGTTCTATTCTTTCTATCAGGCATCTAAATAGTTAACACTGTTTGAGGAGGCTTTGTTCAATTGTAGGTTCATGCTTCCATAAACACTCTTATTGGGGGGAATTGTCCTTATACCAGGAAACCTTTGCACAAAATATATTTCTTTCCATTTCTTCCACTACCAAACCACTGTGTAGAACCCATATCTTCATTTTCTATGCTTCATCAGTCTTACTTGGACTTAAAAAAGAAAATAAATCAGGAAGTATTGTCTTTCAGTTAGCCTAAAAACCTTTTTCTTTCCATGAGTTGCCACTAAAATGCCATTTGAATAATTGTCATGGAGATTTGCTAATCAAAATCCAAAATTTAACCAGATATGTCTCTTTTACTAATGGTCTCTAGTGGCTGGCTAGATCATCCAAACAATGGAAGAAAGAATGGAACTAACTCTCATCTGCAATGAGGGCTATGAACTCCCTGGGTCAGATGAAAGAATCTGCCAAGTGACAGAGGCATGGTCTGGAGACACACTGAGCTGCATCCTGAGAACAGGTCTGGTTCCTCTTCAATGCTACCAGCTGGCATTAAAAAATAATTACCACAAACAAGGTAGTCTGGATATACGATGATGGCCCTGGGCAAAAGTAATTTCTCTTGAGAAGACATTGGACATGAGATTCCTCAGTTTCTAGAAAGACTAATATTCAAATCAGGTGGGTTTTAGTGTTGGTTTCTGTTTTGTTGGGTTTATTTTAATTTCATGTAGCTACACTTTCTAAGGGTTTAGGGCTACATGCTTCCTTTTCTCTAGGGCTGGATTCTTGTGTGGACAACATAAAATTTCAAACTAAGTCTTAGAAAAACAAGAAAGCATAGCATCTAGCTAAAGATTATTCCATAACACAAAAATACAAAGGCTATAAAAATAATTCTTATTTACAGCATAATCTTCATGTAACTTTCTTATGTAAATGCAATGTTCTTTTAGCAGCTTTATACATATATATACATATATAATCTATGCATACATGCATAGACACAGAGAACTAGAGATTATTGAAATCCTTCAGTATCCACATAATTTGAGCTATTTTTCAAGTATAAATGATGGCATAACTCCAACCATTTACTGTTAGCCCTCAAGCACTTCTTGTTATACCATTCTATCATGACTAATAAAATTTTAACTTTCTTTGCAACTAACAAGCAAATATCCATCTAGACTTAGCCACTTGAGGGGTCACTTCTGAAGTCACACATCATTAAATAAGTGCCTTAAGAGAAACTTTGCCAAAAAGGACCCAGGGGCTCTGTGGGCACCTAGTTGAACAGGACTCAGTAGTTTTTGCCCTTGAGGCAAACAGGGTTCATGGAGTCTCAGGCTGCATTAGGCAAAGCAGTGCCAGCAGGACAAGCAAGGTGACCCTTTTGCTCTCTGCTCAGCACTGGTGAGGCTACACCTGCAGTACTGTGCCCTGTGCCACATTCCTCAGTGCCAAGGAGACATGGACATGCTGGATAGAGTCCCAAGAAGGGCTATGAAGATTATTAAGGTTCTGGTATAAGGAAAGGCTGAAAGTGCAATGGGCACACACTAAAACACAGACGGTTCCTTCTAAACCCTCTTCTAAACCCTTCTTCTAAACATCAGGAAACACTTCTTCACAGGTTGCCCAGGAGGCTGTAGAGTCTCCCTCCCTGGAAATACTCAAAAAGCCATCAGGACATGGTCTTGGGCAACTGACTACTATTATCAGTTAGCCTGGGATTTAGGCTGTCTCCATGATTTACAGGAAACTGCACAATATTTTCTAACAGTTCCAACTTTGATTTAGTCATATACTATATACACTGCATATGTCCTCAAGATGGCAATGTTTCAAACCACCAGAGTGAGCAAGGCCACATAACATATTGAAGCACTTTTAATGCTGAGAGTTAATTGTTCCCCAAAGTACTCATCAAATAACTCAGATCAACAGATTCTCCATTCTGAGCATCTTCCAAAGAAATGTGGAAAGTGCACAATACATCAGCAATGATGACACATTTCATCAGCCTCTGCAGGCCTGCATCAATCACTCGTTTACTTCCAATGCAGTTCTGCACATTTGGTGATATTTGTGAGATGAACCACAGTGAGTGTGGGCAGCAGACTGAGCTTCAGCATAAACCGCCCCCCCAAAAAAAAAACCCAAACTGTATTCTTGCACAGACTAAACAGGGAATGTTGTTTAATTTATTTAAAATTAAATAGATGACTGTTTAGATGAGTGTTTATGACATGTTTTCTTGGACCAGCTACTGTTGGTAATCAATATGCAGCTGATTATATTCACAGGGGCCAATCTCAGTAGCGGTGCTATTTTGGACAGACAAACCAGAGGTATTTCAAAACATTTTTGTTTAATATGATAGGGCAGAACATATGGACTACTTTAGTTAACTGTTGAAAGTATGACTGATTCAGAAATTTTGCAGATAATTTAGCGTGCTTCATAGTTCGCAGTTACAACAGATTGTCTGACAAAAGTCTGAAAAGAATAAAATCTTTAAAAAGTAAGGCAATATCTTTAAAAGTCAGCGGCAAAACATTTTGCCACGCTGAAAGCTAAGAATATTTTTCCATTGCTGCCATCAACCACATACATACTGGATAGAAGCCAGTCAGTCTCAAGAAGCAAATGCTGCCACTTACATTAGGGAAAGGGGGGCAAAAAGCCAACCCTGAGAGATTGGAGGGAAGGAATGGGAAGATACACAACAGTTAACTAAACTCAGAATAATGGAGACATGCCACAGCTTTATGGACAAGAAAACTAAAAACACAGTGTTTTCCAGCATGTTTCCTGAAAAATGGCAAAGAACAAGGTGTGAAAGAATTTTATTGATCTGATTGTATCACAGCCCTTCCTTACTATTTGATATTTGGGTTTGTAATTAATTTGTAATATGAGCCAAAAAATGATGATTTTTATCAGCCTCAGGAAGCTGGAGTATGGCAACACTGTCTACAGCTGCAGGATAGTGATAATACTGACTACTGATTGACACAGTATAAAATACAAATTGCATATGCAGGTTCTTAATTTTTTTTACCGCTCTGCCTTAATAATGGCATTCATACCTAGCCTTGTTCCTCCTTTTGCATTGTAAGAGATTCTACTGGATATCACTCTCTGTCTGAGAAGTTTGTTTTATTTACAGTTCCAAGTCTCTCCAGAGAAGACAGGCAAACCAGTCCAAAGTTACTCTCACTTATGTCTAAACCTCTACTTTTTATAGCATGGACAGCTAGTACCTACTTTCCACTAAACACATTTCCACCTCTGGACTTAGACACAGTTGAAGTCCTGTGCCAGTTTTCCTTGCATGGCAGTGTAAGTACAGAAAAGGACTTAATGTTGTCAAAATCTGTTGTGACTGAGGTCAGTTTTCTTCGCTGTTTTCCTCTTTACACAGCACATGCTGCTGTTTTGACCAACATCCATTTTATCAGGCTCTTGGTCAGAAAGCCTTCTTGATGCCAGGAAAATGCTGACAACCTTAATGGACAGCTCTTCCAAATTTCTTGGCACCCAAATGGGTGACCACAGACCCAGACATTGTGATTAGTGGTCCCATTTTTAACTCCAGCATGAACTATGAAAACACAGTTTTTCAAATTATTTTTCTCATGCTGGTCAAGAGTACAGGGCTCAGTTGTCTGTGATTCTCAGCTTCCAGGGGTACATCTCTGTAGTGCCCATTACTTTTGCTGCAGTTTTGTACACACCAAATTCAACCTCCATATTGCAGATCACTGAGGTTTTCTAGTTGCAATGAGCTTCTATTTTTCCAAAGCTAGAACAATTAAAATAAAGGTATGAGGACTGTGAAAACTGGATAGGAAGAGAGATGAAAACATGAAAATTGAGCACCACTTATTTTGCAAAATCCATTTCTGTATTTGAAATTTCAAATACAAATTAGCTGTTGGGCCTACATATTGTTGCTTTTGAGCATTGCTTCCTAGAATTAAAGTTTCCATGGAAATCCTCTGCTAATAATTATTTTGTTATACTTCTAATTACAATACCACTACCAGTCTTGCCAGTACTACAGCAAGCTGCCTTCAAAAAATACCAAAGGAAGAAAAATAAACCATCCAGCAAAAGCAAAACAGAGAATCTAGTAAAATCAGAAATAAAATGAAGCTAAAAATTATAAAATCTTATCAATATATATACATACAGTTTGCTTGTGACAGACAGTATTTTGGTATTAAGTGCAGTCTGGCTTTTTCTTTTGTATTGTTTTGTTTGCTGGCCTATTCCTGATTAGGCTGCAGGCTCCCTGATATATACATATAGTGCTATTACTAGGCACAGGAAAAGGGCAGAGCCTCGAATCTACTTTGACCATAGAATACTACGGTGTCTCAGAGCCATAGAACTACACTTCTGTTTGATTCTGTGACACTGAAGCTGGGGACAAAGATTGCTCACACAAGGACTTAAAATTCTTCAGTGGTGCTACCCCAGAGCAGATATTTCCTTAAAGGATACAAAATTCAGGAAGCATTGTTTCTCCCAGACAGTTCATTCCAGATGCTGCATCTCCTAAACTTTTACCAATCCTCTCATGTGTCATGAAAAATTTACTTGCCTCCCCTTACCTTCCGTTGTTCACCACAGCCATACAGCATCTTGCTAGCACCATCCTACACCAGTAAGACAGTAACAGAACTGGTATTGTTTATGTCTTTAGTAGAGTAAGAAAACAAGAGGAGATCTGTTACTCAAAATTTGATTCCTTTCTGGTTTCTCTGTGTCTTTCATGTGTCCTCATTATGCAATCGCAGAATTAAAATGACATTTTTTAGTGTGTTCATACTGTACCCACATCAGAACGGTCACTTCTGCTCTCTTTTACGTAGACCATTAGGCAGCAGAGGCAGTTTCAAAATTTTAATTCCAGAATAGGGGCTATTTTTAAAGCAATCAAACTGTATGGGGATAGGATCAAAAAAGATCCTTTCTCAGTCATCTCTTCTGCAGGCTAAATAGGTCCAACTCTCCCAACCTTTCCTCATAAGAGAAAAGCTCCAGTCCCCTAATCATCATCATAACCCTTCACTGGACCCTCTCCAGTAGTTTCTTGCCTTTCTTGAGCTGGGGAGCCCAGAACTGGACACAGTGCTGCAGATGGAGCCTCACAAGGGCAGAGTAGAAAGGGAGAATCACCTCCCTTGACCTGGTAGTCACACTCTTCCTGATGCACCATAGGATACCATTTGCCTTCCTGGCCACAAGAAGAAACAGCTGCTGGCTCACGGTTAACTTGCTGTCCACCAGGACTCCCAGGGCCTTCTCTGCAGAGCCGCTTTCCAGCAGGTCAGCCCCTAGCCCATCGATGCACAGGGCTGTTCTTCCACAAGTGCAGGATCTTGCACTTGCCTTTGTTGAACTTCACTGAGTTCCTCTCTGCCCAACTCTCCAGCCTGTCCAGGCCTCGCTGAATGGCAGCACAGATTGGTTGATCAGCTACTCCTCCCAGCTTTGTATCACCAGCAAACTTGCTGTGGGTATGTTCTGCCTCTTCACCTGGGCTGTTGATGAATAAGTTTAACAAGACTGGACCCAGTACTGACCCCTGGGGAACACCATCAGCTGCAAGCCCACATTCATGAGGTGGAATACAAATTAACCACTGGCCATCCTTCCTTTGTGTTAGAACAGCTTCTGCAGCCACCTGCTGTAACTGTCAAATGCAGGAATTATGTATTTCTACTCTACCAGTTTGTTCCACGAATATAAAGAACAGTAAAATTAACAGCATATGTACCATTTAAGAAATTGTCATGTGACTACATTCAAACAGATATGAAGAAATGTATTTGTGTGTTCCTGAGGTGGGGTTTCTGGCTCAGGTTTGTTTGGAGTTCTTTTTCTTTCTTTGCTGTTTTTCAGAGATCAGACAAGTAATGCTGCTTGGCTGTGTATGTGGAATAGTCAGTCTTGCGGTTCTGACACATCTGACTTTCTTATGTAGGAAGGAATGGTAGGCCTTAATTGAGCTGAAAAAACAGACAAACCTGCTAGAGAAACAGCAAGTGTTATGACCTTTTTAATAGCTTTTCTCAATGACAAAGAAATCTATCCTGGAATTTTCCTGCTACTGTCTGCTATGAAAAACAATTCTGGATAATTCCTATGACCTGCTGGAAGACTATGAAGCAAAGTTGGAACTGTATTATCAGGACATGCAAACATGAGATTGACTGAGAAAGAACATGACTTTTTGGTCAAAATAATTAATTTGCTGAGTGATAAGGCTCAGCATTAAAAGTGTTCTGTTTCAGAACCAGTGTGCTTATGATACCAACAGGTAAATTTGATGTATCATCCAAGGAATACATTGCACGATAATGTAACTTTCCATGTATCTTTGAACATATTCCCACTTTAAAGCATGCATGAATTTGCCTAGAAAATACTTATATGTCTCTTGTGCCAAAGAGGTGAACAAAATTTTAAAACGATATCAGTTTGCTGCCCATTCTTGAAACCTTTCTACCACACAAACTCACTACAAAAACTATTAAAATTTTAAAATAAATCTCTACGAACTGTCACTTGGCTAATAAATGACTTCCTGGGGGTTTTAGGACTTTGGTTTAAAAATCTGTTATAATTTCATACATTATGTATATAGTTCAGTCTGTTAACCAGTGCTATGTTTTTGGCCCTGTGCCTTTCTAACAGGTTCGTCATTTCAGAGACTTTTAAACCAGAACACAGTATGAGAGCTATGTCCATCACAGAAAATACAGCCCATTGATTCTGAGTTCAATCATCAATTAACTGGGAGAATGAAGACCTTAGGCCCACTGTAGGAGAGGATCTGGTTCGAGAGCATCTTAAGAACCTCAACGTGCACAAGTCCATGGGACCTGATGAAATCCATCCATGGATCCTGAAGGAGCTGGCAAATGAAGTTGCTAAGCCACTGGCCATCATATTTGAAAAATCATGGCAAACAGGCAAAGTTCCCTACAGCTGGAAAAAGGGAAATATAACCCCATTTTCCAGAAGGGGAAAATGGATGATCTGGGGAACTACAGACCAGTCAGTCTCATCTCTGTGCCTGGCAAAATCTTGGAGCAGATTCTCCTGGAAGGCATGCTAAG
>JBCJKH010080742.1:0-11538 GCA_039877255.1 Loriculus beryllinus
GAAGAAATTCTTTCCTGTTAGGGTGGTGAGGCACTGGAATGGGTTGCCCAAGGAAGTTGTGAATGCTCCATCCCTGGTAGTATTCAAGGCCAGGTTGGACGAAGCCTTGGGTGACATGGTTTAGTGTGAGTTGTCCCTGCCTATGGCAGGGTGTTTGGAACTAGATGATCTTAAGATCCTTTCCAACCCTAACTATTCTGTGATTCTATGATTCTATGAAAGAAAGTATTGTGAAGCAAAGCAAAGAAAAGCAGAGAAACAAAATGTCAGTGTAAATGACAGACAGTTGAAAACCACCTACTTCTCTTGTGGCCAGTCTTGCATCATAGCGAATAGTTATGAGAGGTTTATTTTCTTCAGACTGTAAAAAGGAAGTGAGAGGAAAATGCTGTCAAATTACCTGTAATAAATATCTGATGGATAAACAGCGTCAAATACACTTTAGAATTAGCATATTGATTATTTCCCTAGACATGCTGTTCAGTGTAAGCAGTCTGGTGATGCAAAAATGCCATTGTGTCTGGCAGGGTCATGAACAATGCAAATCCCCAGCAAAAAGTCCAAAATGTCCTTCCCCAGAGGGCTCTTTGAACCTAACTAAAGTGACATGGGTGCAGGAGCATTTCTTGGGGCATTCATAATATGCCACCACTGGTGCAGATGAGGACATTTAAATGAAAAAGTGTTCTGAGAACACAAGTGCATTAATCAGCCCAGAGCAAATACCACCCCTGCAAACGACAAGTTATAAGAATGACATAAATAGTTGGGGTTACTGAAAATATGCTGAAAATGCACCAGGAATGCATAATTATACTGTGTACTTATATGCACACCGAAACATATTTTTACATACGCAGAGAAGGAATCTACAGCACAAATACTGCTGATCAAAATCTTTGTTGCATGAATATATTGAGACTGTAATGGAGAAATAAGTTGCTGTTGTAAGAAGTTGATTGCAATCTATTAGTATTTAATTGACGTAATTTGTTTTCAGAAATACAATTTAAAAGGGAGAACTTGAAAGTTCTACAGCTGTTCTTTACTTCAGATGATGTTCATCTCTGAAGTTTTACTTAAATATGTGAAAATAAAAAATGCTCTTAAAACTTCTCCAGAAAATGCATATCAATGATGTGTTTTCTCAGTGCAAGCACTAAACAAAGCACTACATTTCTGGGGCACATACCGTACTTTCTAAGCCACACATTTGATAGTCACATAAGGATGCTTTTCAACTTTTCCTTGTGTTCAGCATCTCACAGTAATTTTAGACAACATAGCTGAAAAGTGGAAATTACCATTAAATTACACCATTTCTTTCTCTCTCCCACCCCAGGAAAGCACTGACAGGTTTTTTTGCTTGTTTGTTTGTTTGGGGGGGGGGAGATTTGTTTTGGTTTGTTTGTTATTTAGAGGAAGCCAATGCACTACAAGAAAGGGTTTAGGAAGATTGTCAGAAAGTGTTCACACTGATACTTCCCTAGAGCCTTGCCCCAGACTCCAAGAATTGAACTTCTTCCAAATTTCTTGTGTTCAAATGAAGAAGCATTGTTCTTGTATTTAATGAAAGTATGGATTTTCACCCTCAGAGAAGTAAATGGATGGAATTTCTGGGTATGAAATTGAAACTGTAGACTCAGTTGTATGTTGTAATTTGTGAAGCCAGTTGACTAAAGGGCTGTTCACAGATGGGATAGATTATCATAAATCCATAATTCTAGATCTTATATTGTATGACTTTCATTCTTAATAATTTTGATTCACCAAAACTTTGCTCTATTAGCAAATACCACATACACTAACCATTATTGTCTATGTGGTAAGAGCTTGTAAAGTCTATTGCACATGCCTAAATGATCTGATACAATGATGTGTTTTAAAGCATGATTATGCTGAATAATCCTTTTAATTTAACTTGGAGTAGTTTAAATTAATCAGAATTGTTTATAATGCATTGACTAGAACAGATGATCCAAATCTGCATCTACTTGTCACTTTTGCGCTATAAATTACTGGATGAGTTTCAAATACTAGAAATTGGATTTATAGAGCTTCTCTGTCTTGTCTCATTGGCTTAATTTCTTGCACAACCTCTCCTCTCCCCAAAGCCTAATTATCAGTTAGTATGAGACCTAATAAAAGGTGAGTGAAGTCAAGTGGTGGTTAGGCTCTGCGAAAGGTGGCATCTAAGGGCAGAAAGGTTGTGAAATGCAGCTTGTTTTACTTATTTATTAACTACTTAGATGAGAATATGATTTCCTTCATAACTAACATGAGCTCCTGATAAGAATTTACAATATGATTTCATTTTTCTCCTTTCCATTGCTTTTGTAAATTATTCAAAAAGACATGACAATGGGAAACCTGCTGTTGTGCTAAGACAAAGATCTGTCCTACTGATCGATATTGTGTCCTTCTGCCTCAACTGCTTGCTTTCATCTACTCTAAATTGTCTTTGGGAAAGACAGCTGGGTTTGCAGAATTTCTATTGGAATGCAGGCCCGCTACATGGTCATGGCTCTTAATTATAGCAATAATGCAAATTACCACCACAGAAAAAAAGAGATTTTCCTCTTCCTTAATGAATCGTTATTAGGTGCAGGAGAATGAATTTGTCTCGACATAGATCATTGTGCAAAAGAAGATAACTGAGAGAATCAGCACAGGAATTATGATAGCTACCCTTAATCAATGTAACTAAGCCTGTAAATGTAGCATAGAATCATTGAATCTTAGAAATGACCTTTAAGATCATCAGGTCCAACATCAGGACTGCCAAGATCACCACTAAACCATGTCAATAAGCACTTCATCTACATAGTCTTTGAACACTTCCAGGGGTGGTGATTTCACTACTTCCCTGGGCAGCCTGTTCCAATGCCTAACCACCCTCTTAGTGAGGAAATTTTTCCTAATGTCCAATTTACCCCCCCCCCCAGCACAGTTTGAGGCCATTTGTTTTTGTCCTGTTGCTTGTTACCTGGGCGAGGAGACAGACCCCACCTTACCTCACCTCACCTCAATCTCCTTTCAGGTAGTTGTAAAGAGTGATAAGGTCCCTCCTGAGCCTTCTCTTCTCTAGAGTAAACAACCCAAGTTCCCTCAGCTGTTTCTCATGAGACTTATTCTCAAGAGCCTTCACCAGCTTTGTTGCCCTTTATCTAGAGCTGCTCCACCAACTGAATGTCTTTCTTGTAGTGAGGGGCCCAGAACTGAACACAGTATTCGAGGTGCAGCCTCATCAGTGCTGAGCACAAGCAGATGATGATCCTAAACTAGGAAGAGCTGTGAACTGTTTCAAGCATAGGATGGATTTACACAGAAATCTGGATAGGCTTGAGAGCTGAGCAGTCACTAAAGGTATGAAGTTTAACAAGAGCAGCTTCCAGATTGCCCGTCTGGGATAGGGCTATCCTGCTTACACATGCAAATTGGGGAACAAGAGGCTGGAAAGCAATCCTGTGGAAAGAGATCTGGGGGTCTGGGTTGATGGCAAGTTCAATATGAGTCAACAGTGTGCCTTGGCAGCCAAAAGGCTCAACCCTGTCCTGGGGGCCATCAAAGAGAGCATTGATAGCTGGTCAAGGGAGGTGACTGTCGCATTCTACACTGCACTAGTGCAACCCCATCTTGAATGCTGTGCACCGTTTTGGATGCCTCAGTATAAGAACATCAGACTATTAGATTGTGTCCAGAGGAGGGAAACCCAGAGGGCAAGACTTAGAAGGAGCATCTGAGGTAATTTGGTCTGTTCAGCTTGGAGAAGAAAAGGCTGAGCTGTGACCTCATGGCTGTCTACAGCTTCCTTAAGGGGGCCAGCAGAAGATGAGATGCTGATCTCCTCTCTCTGGTGACCATCAACAGGACATGAGATGATGGAATGAGGCTGTGTCAGGAAAAGTTCAGAAAGGTTCTTCACTGAGGGGATGGCTGGTTACTGGAACAGGCTCCCCAGGGAAATTGTCAGAGCTCAAGGAATGCCAGGATGATGTCATATGATTTAGTTTTAAGTAGTCCTGCAAGGAGCAGGGGTTTGGACTCTATTATCCTTACAGGTCCCTTCCAACTTGAGATGTTCTATGATTCTGTGATTCTATGATTTTGACCTAAATAGTGTAGCTTCTCATTGTCCTTATTCATAATCTCACAGTGTCATATGTATAGTATAAATCAGATGTCTTCAGAAAAACTGTTTGTATGATGGGGTATTTTTTAATTAATTTTGGTGGTTTTGCAATATGTGTGTAGCTTTACAATCAACTTGCAGAAGGAGAGATAGGTTAATGGCAGAATTTAAGGATTTCTAGCTTCTAACACATACAGGTTTCATTCAGTGTCATATTAATGAACAGAGATGACTCTCTTAGTTAAAGGTATTCTTGTTAGACTTCACCTTTCTTCCATCTCTGCATTTCTGTTAGGGTTTGGGTGTTTTTTTCTCCCCAGTATGATATCCTTGGTTCACACAGAACACAGAACAACATTAGCAATACTTGAACTTGCTATATCTCAGTTCTAATTTGGAAGGACTGACTTCAGGATGAACATATTGTAAGGCTGTATATAATTTTGATTCCTGGCATAATTCCTAATTTTGTAAATAAATACATTTATATGTGTCTCTATATAAGTATCTGTAGGGTATCAGTATAGATATACAGGGAAGCAGGAAGCCCTGGTTCTTTCTACTTTAAAATTGACCATCTGGAGGATCTTGTTCAGAGCAGATGCCATGTTTCTTTTGAATTAACATTTTAATTACTGTGTGATCAAAAGACTGCCCTGGAATGAGAAATTGTGAAGTGTTTCTAGTAACATATGAAATATAAAGTTGCTATATAGTGACGTTATCTTTTTATAGATGGCCATCCACTAGTCTATTGATTGGTATTCATAGTCCATTAAGATGGTTTTGTTGAACTTTTTATTGTCCTTTCAAGGGCCTTATTCAAGGTGAATTTGTTGTCCTTGGCTTCTATCTCATTGATTGCTTTCTTCAAAGCATTTCAAAAGAACAAATCAAGAGGTTACAAAGAACTTGCCACAGCACTTACTCAGACCAAGTGAATGCTTCATCTCAATGGGTAATTTCTTTCCATTTTAAAAGGAGACAAGAACAAATAGTTTCTTGTCTGAATAGGAAATTTTGTGCTTACTCAAACGTATATTTGAAGTTCTGAAGCCATAGATGTTCAAAAGCCCCCTTCCTGAAATGGAGGTGTAAATCTAGACATAATATTCATTGCAGTGCAATATGTCTATAAGCATGCATGACCATATGAGCACACAAAGCTCAATTAACCTCACCTTGCATGCAAATATGCTCCCAGTGATGGCTCTTTCCCAAGAGGGTCAGTTATTAGTCAGGGAAAGTTTGAAATCTCACATAAATCTGACCTAAATTTGCAACTTGAGTCATGGGCAGATTCAGTGTAGGACTGCCAAGCAACAGTGATCAGAAATTAATTATCAGGCCCTCTTGACACAATATTTATTCCTTTTGGATTTTAAATCCAAGGAAAGTGAACATTTATATTTTCTCCATGGCCATGACAGCCAGGTATCCAAAAAATTATGTACATGAATCATCTGGGATTTTTGTTTGGTTGGGTTTTTTTATATGGGTGGAGGGGAAGTTGGGGGTTTCTTTGGTTGGTGTTTTGTTTGTTTGTTTTTTTTTCCCTATGTAAACTTGACCCAAGAGCTGTGATCTGGAAAAAAATGACAACTACCCTAAAATTCTGATTAAACTTTGAATGTTGGAAATAATAGTACAGGCATGAAGAAGCTTTTCTACATGGAGGTGAGATAATCTTCTTGTCATCTAAGAAATGAAGCAATACAGTCCTTCTCTGAAGTTTGAAATTAAATTTTTTCTGCAGTAAATCAGGAAAGGATCCCAAAACCTCCTGGCTATTTCAATCCTCCTGGCTTCTGAAAATGTATTTTCAAGGTCTTTGGATACAACCCAATCTTTACACCCTCAAATCCTACACTGTTCTTGTGTCCCTGTTAGACTGAGGTAGGGATAAAGTCCAGGTGGAAGTCCTCCAAGCCTGTTATGCTGTTTATGCAGGCTGTTGCAGAAAGGATTTGTGGCTAAATGTCACTTCTATTTAGAAGTACCAAGGGGTTAAAGCTGGTATTATAAATGTCATTTTCAGGGGAAGCATGCCAGATAAATGCTAATCTGCTTCTTAAGCACCCTCCAGTGATTTTCAGAAGCACTCTTCAAAGACAAAAAAAAAAAAGAATTGATCATGGTGCAATATAGGAATTATAGTGCAGACAGTCTTCAGCAACTGTGGTTGTAAACCTCCTGGCCTGAAGCTATAAAGTCAAGGGAGTCCCTGCCACCAACCTATGGATAAACAGAAGGAATGACATATAGCAAGAGTTTTCTTTCTGTCTAAGAAATCCTTCAAAATCCTTCAAACAATATTTTGACAAGCTGGCAATTTTTACACGATTTTGGAAATAGTAAGGTGGTGAATCTGAAGTGTGGCACAGAGTGAAATTTACCTATCTAGAAAACATTGTTTATTCCCTGTCACTGAGGATTTCATAGAATTACTCTACAGAGAGATTTTTGTCTTGAAAGGAACTTTTCATGTGGCTCATTGCTGAAACTACAGATGGTAGCAGTAGAAGTCAGGGATCTCAGATGTGGTCTTCACAGCAGAGCCCCATGAGAGAGAAATTAATTGTGTAGCTGGTTTATGAATGCAGTGAAAGTTGGAGTATTTGGAATACAGCAGATAGTGTTTCCCAAAGGGAAGCCACATTAGCATTTATCTCTGTCACAGGACTATGGCTCTCTATTGCTCACTAACAATGCCATGTTCAATTAAGTACTTGTTTGAAGTCCTTATCCTGCTTTTCCCTGAGCAATATCTGCTGTCAGCACATTAACAGGGTAGGGAATTTGATCCGTTGTACACGGAAATAAAAGGAAGCTTTGATGAGCTCCTTGTATGCCATAGCCAGCACAATACCCTGTATGCTTGCTCCTCCCAGTTTCTAAAGTGCTTTTGCTATCATAAATATATACAATACAGGTGCAAGAGGTAATGACCAAGGTGATGCTGAGGGGTACTGTGGACTGCACCACAACTGTGGTCCTTTAAATCATGAGAAACATCGGAAAATACTTTCATTTGTTTTGCGGAGTCCAGGACAACCCTTGTGGTCATGCATGCCTCTCCCACATGTTATCTCTATGTCCTTCAGGAGTCCCACATTACTGCTACAGCATCCCAGCACACCAAGCAGTTGCATGTGCCACAAGACTCCTGGAGAAGAACAGAAACTGCAATGCTTCTCAAGAGCTGGGAGCTACTACTCTGCAGTCCAGTTTTGACCCGGAGAAGTCCTGCTAGAAAATACACAATTCTTAGCTTAAATCTTGTGCCACAGAGATGTAATGTCTGCATTATGCTCTGTCATATAACATAATATGAACAATCCCTTACCAAGCAGCGAACCTCTTTATCATTTAACAGTGTGTAGAAAGAGGATAAATAGGAAAAACGTTGGAAGGACATCTGGTAACTTCTGGTTCATATGAATAGAGTGGGAGTAGAGAGATTTCTGTTGTTAAATAACACTGAATGTTACTCCTTAACCCATTATGAAATAATTTGCCGTGTAGTAGCCAAAGTCACAGCTTTGATGAAGGGAAAATGTTGCCCTCTTAAAGACTACCTGGACTTCTAGGTAGAGGTTTATGCTGGAAGAATTAATGATTTACACAGATACTTAGCCATTTGAACAAAGTTAATTGCCACAGCTGAGACTATCTGCTTTCTGCAATAACAAGAGCAAGAGGTCATGGTTGAAGATGAACCCATAAATGATAAGGTTTGCTGAACTGCTTGCCCACTCCTGTAACTTCTATTAACCTAAATCTGCTTTGAAGACGATTGGATTTATCAGTCTGTTTTGGTGCTACTTTTATTATAATATCAAATGCCTGCTTCTTTCTCTACCATGCCAAAATGAATCTTGATCCTGCCAAATCCCAAACAAAAGTACTGATCTTGCACATTCACTGAGGTATATAATTCTTTATTCTTTTGTCTTAACCACAGAATGCCTCATTTTAAAGAAAACATAAATGTATTTTTTCACTTCTATTTGCTTTATTTATCTGAAAATGTACCCATAAGTTCTTGAATTATTTTAGTGTTTGCAGTAGCTGTCCATTTCTGTGTCTACTTTATCTTCCTGAAATTTTCATCTCATGGTTTTTGTGGGAATTGTAAGAATTTTCAAGGTTATAGAAACATGTTCCAGTGTTGGAATGAGATGAAAGATAAAGCTCTCAGAAGTGTTCAGTAGAGAAAATAGGAGACTTTGAGTTGGTCAGTCAAAACATTTCATTTTGATTCTTTTGAGCAATCAAATTTTTGTGGGTTTTTTTTTCTTTTTACTTCATTACTTCTTTGCATTATTTTAAATTGAAATGTAGATTAAGAGAAAAACCCCATATTTTTGATTTTGAAAGTATAAATGCACGTTATTTAGAGAGCTTAAACCTCTTAAAACATTTGGTTTTCAGTATTTGACAGAATGTTCTGACTGTTCATGGAAAACAGCTCTTTCTTATGAACAGTTTTGTTTTGATAAATCGCTCTTTTCCAGTGACAAAAAAATCCTTTACAAAATTAATATTGAAAAGCTGTTGTTAGCATGAAGCTTCTTTTTCATATATGCATCTTAAATTCACTGTGTAGCATTCTTTTTTAATTCTTGAATGTACATCAATCTTTCCATAAATGATTTGTTCCATAAATACATTCAGAAAACTATTCTATAAAGCGGGAAGCTTTACTGATCAACTATATTAACATTGAATTATTTTTCTGTTTGAAAAATACTTTAGTCATGTAAAATATCTGTAGTATTTCAAAATGTATTGCCATTATAAGCAGTATAAAAAAATGTGCAATTATCTTCACAAAAAAAGTAAAGTATAAAGAAAATGAGAAAAGAAATTAGAACAAGGAACATTTTTCTTTTTAAAACCCAAACTTTGCAAAGGCACATATTCAGTTTATCTTTAAAAAGTTTAGCACTTATTCAAGAGTAACAATAAAAATCTTAAGTCTTAAATTTAAAAATACCATAAATAATTACTTTAACTCAAAGGAACAAGGGATTTTATAACCACAATCAAGTAATATAATTTTACTGAGGATTTGCATGCCATCTTGCCTAGAGTAGGCTAGATCAGTGATCAGGGGAACAGGATGACAGAACAGGAGAAGGTGGGTTTTTTTTTTTTTTTTTTCCTGCTAAAACTAATATATTGCATAGACTATAATATAAGGTTACTTTACTACCTTTTAATTATATTCTGGACATAATTCCATGGCTTCATACTCTGGATAGTTGTTTGCATTTAAGGGAACTTCAATAGTATGTTGCAGCTATTCCTCAAAAGACAAGTGAGAGCAAGAGGTAGATAAAAATATGGCAACTCCTGCAGCTGTGCCTGGAACCCTACTAATGATAAGTAATGATGATTAAATAGTAAAAGACTATTAAAAATGAGAATCACTCCAAGGATCTGTTTTGTATGACCTGAAATATTGGCTCATCTCTCCTAGCTTTATACTCATGTAGTGTAATTTCACACACCTTTCGGTAGTACCTAAACTGTCTTCATGGTCAGTGTTAAAACGTATGGCTATTCATGGCACAATTCACTATAACTCTTCATTTAAGATATCTCCTTCAAGAGAAGTTGAAATATTTGTTTGGAGAGTCTTTCTATTTAGAAGGGCTAAGGATGGTTGGCTCTGGTGTAAAAGTCTTTGGTAAGATGAATCGCATCCAAAGCAGACAGTGACAAATTTTTGAAAGCACTGACATCCATATAAATTTGTATTTTTATATAGAAGTAATAATTTTTGCATTTCAAGAATATTCATGTACACAGACATTAATCATGCACCTTCCAGTATTCCTAGTCATTCTCTGGTGGCACTTATTGCCTTTTTTGGTGAGACTAAAAAAATTTTCTCATTTTAGGTGCTCTGATTTGCACTTTGGGTGACTGAAAGAAGCTAAAGGAATCAGAATGTGGTCTAGTGAGTTTATGAGTGTCTTCAGATGTACATCTATGTGCAGTAGGTTAAGTTTTGGCAGAAAGAGTTTCTCCAGTAACATTTTCCTGCCTACTTCTTTACATGGATGGGTGTAAATGAGATGAACTACTAGCCTAGACTAGTTTCTATCATTTATTTATTTGTGTAAGTCATAATACGTAGTGATGTTCTTGTATAGCAAAAAATATTATTGGTATTCTTCATTTATAGCTCCACTGCAAATAAACAAAGAAGGATGAAGGTGAAAAAGAAAACCAAGCCCAAATCACACTGAAGATCTCATAAGGAAGCAAATACCATAGGAAAAAAAAAAATACTTTGTGTCTAAACAAACGAAAAGGGATAGTAAGGAATTACAAAGGAAACAAGGGAACTTTTTCATTCACTTCCCTGAATTCTTAATATCGCTGTTAAAAGCCAGGAGCAGAACCATACCACCTGATATATTAATAAATTAAAGAAACAGACACAAAAACTTGGGTTTGGCTTCTGTACCCAACTGGAAACCATTGTAATTAAGGATGACCTCTTTCCTCTAGCTATTACCTCTTACAGTTTCCTCACCATTTGTTTTTGTAAATATATTTACATACATTGTGTCTTCTAATTTGTGAAATAGAGCACAGCAGACAGCAGTCTCATGGAGCACACTGGTGTATTAATATTACTCAAAGTAATATATGCAAATCAGACGTACTAAGGCAATTTTTCTCCCACAGAGGGAAGCAGAGAGCTTCTGTTACTTCTGTTTTGGGGTCTTGCACATACTCAGTTTCCCATCTCTTTGGGAGCTACCTTGTCATCTCTTTCCTCTTCCTTTTCTCTGTGTTTGGTTTTTGAATATATGTATTGACTACTTTTGTAATTAACTCTTTGAGACATATGTCTCCACATTTGCCTGTAAATGTTTAGCAAAATATATCTCCTATAAATAAAATGGGCAATTTGTTCATTGAAAAGTAGGTCTGCTAGAGACTTCAGGAAATCAGCTGATTTTATCTCTATTGTACGACTGAATGCAAATAGAAAAACAGCAATAAAATTTTATCAGCAAATGTCTTCTTATGTGTGTGTCTTTGTTGGACCTACTTTAAAATACAAAACTTCTGTTTATTAATGTTTATCTATGCATATGTAATTGTACATGTGTACATTATAAACACTATGTGCATGGATAATGTGTGCCTAGTCAGCAACAAATGTATGTATTTCTTTACCATATGACAAACTTATGAAGTTTAACCATGTCAAGTGCAAGGTCCTACACCTGGGTTGGAGCAATCCCAGGTGCAGCTACAGACTGGGCAAAGAGGAGATTCAGAGCAGCCCTGTGGAGAAGGACGTGGGGGTGGTGGTCGATGAGAAAATGAACATGAGCCAGCTTCAGTGTGCGCTTGCAGCCCAGAAAGCAACCGTATCC
>JBCJKH010080779.1:4465-19727 GCA_039877255.1 Loriculus beryllinus
GTGTGAGGTGTCCCTGCCCATGGCAGGTGGGTTGGAACTAAATGATCTTAAGGTCCTTTCCAGTCTTAACAATTCTATGATTCTATGAACATGGACATGAGACCTATTTGCAGTCTTTCACCCATGGCCTTCACTTAGAGCTCTCTTCTAACCTGTGCTAGAGTGGCCACTGCAAGGTTAGAGTGTGGTTAACAACACCTTTTCCCTTTTCTACTCCTTCACTTTATACACAAGGGATTTTGTTAGGTTAGTCCATGCTGCTAAGAAAACACTTCCTTCTATCACTCAGTTTTTAAACAGAATTGGCAGGTGAGATTGTGCACAGTGCTGCTTGCCTTTCATAGGAAACCCTGCTGTAAGTGCAAATCCATGCAAAATGCTTAGCAACCATGTTACCAGATCATTAATCTTTATGTCCTCACATTAAAAACTCTATAACTAGAAATGTTCATCTTGAGGGCATTCTTGTATGTTTCTGAAACAAATCTGTGTTTTCTGAGGCTTTGTTTGCTACAGGGAACCATCTGTCCTGACCTGGGGACTGGCAAAACTGCATTTGGAAATGAAAAGTAGACTTCTAATAGTGTAATTATTTAATGGAGTATTAATAATCTAGTGCCATTGAATACAAATTGCTTCAAATCAATTATGTTTGTATTAAGGAGTTTTTCCTTGGGGTTACTGCCTCTGTAAAGTGCTAGTTCCTTCCTCATCACATGTGTTTATAGAGCTTGTCATCCATTCTTCTCAGCAGCAGAGGGAGAAATTGTCAGCTGCTTTTTACTTCATGGCATTATTCTGGGGGATGATAAGAATACATGAAAAAAATGGATTAATCTGGAATGTGAGCCACAGAACAAAGACCTTTGTATTTTCAAGACCATAAAACACAGTAGGTACCTCCAAGGACTGGGCACAAAAGCAAGAGGCAGGTACCAAAGAAGGTACCTACAGACTATGGGCACTCGACATCACCTGAGAAGATTGATGGGACCTGGGTAGAGATACTAATAGAAAAAAGATGTGGTGTGGATACCTGGTGCTTCAACACAACTCTGCAGCTGCAGGTATCTGCCCTCTCAAGACTATGATGCCCACAAACCATATTGGAGGCAAGAACAGCAAAACTGGGTGAAATAGAAGCATTTCATCAATTTTAATCTCAAATTCTATATTCTAGTTCCTTCATGATTTTTAACAGAATTCTAGCTCTGTATCAAAATGAATTCACCACCTTTAATTGTCCCTGACTTTTATTGCACACACTCAATTTTGTGTTGGAAAGTTTTGCTGTTGGCTGAAAGTTAAAATACATAGATTCATAGAATCATAGAACAAATAGGGTTGGAAAGGACCTGAAGATCATCTAGTTCCAAGTCACATTTTACTGTTATTTATGAGACTTGTCTCACACTTTGGTGTGAGGTCTGTGGCTTCTAGTCTAGACCATCCAAGTGTGAAAGCTCTGTTTATTTATTTGTCTCCTAGGTGATAATGGATAGCTTGGATGAATGCATAAATCAGACAGTGGTTTGTCATGTTTCTTTCTTTTCTTTAAAAAGCAGATGCTCACACAACTATAGTGGACTGAAAAATGTTATTCTAATACTGCTCCTTTGGATCTTAATGGTGTTGTATTATGATGCCTTAGGGTGTGATAATCTGAATGGGTGAACATTGAGAGTTCTTCACTGGGCCAGTTTTCTGGAAGCAAAAATAGCAGCAATGAAGACTAACCATGCAGGGGCTTCAGCAGCAAGAGTGGAACCAGTAGATATATGGAACTGGTCTTCCTCCTTATCCAGAACTTGTGAGGCTCATCTGGAGGACTGTGTCCACTTCTGAGTCCCTCGTGCAAGAAAGGCATCGATCAACTGGAGCAAGTTAAGCAGAGAGCCCCCAAGATGATCAATGCTGGTGTGCTTGCCATCTGAGGAGGGGTTTCAAGATTAGGACTAGCTCAGCCTGGAGAAGAGAAGGGGACAGGGACTTCACTGCTGTCTACAGCTGCCTAGTGGGAGGTGATGGAGAAGACACAACTGAACGCAGCAGTGCACAGGGTGAGGATAGCAGCAACAGGGAGATATCGCAGCAGGGAGAAATCCACGTGAGCACAGGAAAACAAATGTTTATCATAAGAGTGAAGGTTTGCAACAGGGCCCCAGAGAGCTCTGGGGACCTTGGGCACTTTCGAAAGTAGACTGGAGCAGTATGACCCCACTTTGATGATGCACTTGCTTTGCGTGTTGAAGAGACAGAGCAGACCTGTGTGGATCACTTCCAACACACGCTATTTTACCATTCCAACCACTGGTTCTAATGCTGAACTCCTTTTTGTCTTATAGAGTTGTTTTTTCCTCCCTTTTCTGAATATCAGAAATCCGCTATCTGTGTTTTATCCTTCAATGTCATAACCAGTGCAGAGGCAATATCATTTTGTCATTTTGCCTCTGAAAATAGAAATATACATATCCAATGCTTATGCATGTATCCTTCACAGTGCCCTCAGGCTTGGCTGATAGAGTATTCCAGGGGTTTTATCAAATCATTTTTCACCAGTCAAGACAGACAATACGTGGCTGTTCTCTTTTGCACAAGGAAAATCCCTGGCTTTTCATTGTCTGGTTATGTGTTTAAGTGCAATAATTACCACATGATGTGCTGATGATACTGACTTCTTTATGTTCTATCAGAATAATGCAAACAAAACCGACCTCTCATAACTGACTGTGCTCTCAAGGGAAGCATGAGAGGTCGCTCTGTAGAACCATTCAGTGTTTCTTGAGAACAGAAAAAAAAGGCTGTGCAAATTAATTATGTTTGGTATTATTTGAGAGTCATTCAAAACCTCATTAGACACAATCCTTTCCTAAGTGACCCAGCTTTTAGCTGGGGGTTTGGACCAAATGATCTCCAGAGTGGCCTTCACACTTCAGATGGTCTGTAATTATATGAAATGATGTGAAAGCTGAGGGAAGTACCACAGGGTGAGCAAATTACGCAGCTCAACCTGTTTGAAAAGGAAAGCTGAAGGGTGGCTTCATTACAGTGGGCAAGTGCCTTCATGAGGAAGATGCAACAGGCACTTAAAAGGCTCTTCAGACAGAAAAGAAGAATGTAAGGACTAGAAGCGGAAGTAAGATAACTAGAGTGATGAAGAAATAGAGGGAGAAAGCTTGTTCCAGTGTTGGAAGATTAACAAGCACTTGATGTATCTTCCACTGCCTTCCCAGAAAGCCTCATTTAGCCAAATACAAATAAGTTTTTTTGTTAAATGCAAGTTGTTCATCCCAAGACACAACCAGGTAAACTAAATAGACCAGGGATTTACAAGGGGCTTGCTTGGGTTATCTAACACATTGTTTACACCTAAATATTGAAGGACCTATGTTTGATAGGTGAACAGAATACGGTGAAATATGGAAATAGGTTTGTTCTGTCTGTTCCATATTTGTGCAGGTTCATTAAAGCTTCAACAGCAAGCTTTGTTCCTCTTGGGTGTCCTTAATGGTTGCCAAAACAGCCTGTTGACATCATGTCACTTTTCACCAAGGGCTGACTCACATGCAAACCAAAGGGAATTGGAAGAAATGAAAATAAGAGTGTTCCAGCACCTGCTCATGTGTTGATACTGAACTGCAATCATACGATGCAAAGGAGAGTGCACAGTGTCTGGGAATAGCATCTGTGCTTTGCAAGAACCACTACTGAACAGGGTCTTTCGTTTTATAGTAAAAGGTGCCTCATACCTGATAAAGAAGTCAAATATACTGACAAAATAAGATACAAAAGAAAGTTTAAAATTTATTGTAGATTGTAGTGACACAAAGACAATTTGCAGCTTGGAATTACATCTGGAACTTTTACTTTTGCAAGTCAAGGCTTGTACTTGACTCCAGTACAAGAGAGGGAATTTCCCCGTGAGAATGCTATACACTATTCCCAAGTGGGTCTTATCTGCCAGAAAAAGATGCTTTGTGGAGTGACTTTATCTGTCAGCGTAAGTATCCATGTGGTGTTACTTGGCTTCACATGAGCACTGCTTTTTGGGCACTACTGCAATCTTGAAAACAGCAGACCACAGTGGAACCAATGAATGTCAATGAGGGTGAAGCCTGCACTAAACAATGTTGACTCCTTATGCAAGCAGTGTTTTGGGGATTGAATAAATCAGACCTCCTTAAAAACAGACTGTGTGTCCTTTCCTGGCACAGTAAGAATACAAACAGACATTGGGTTTTTTTCAGTAGAGCTCCTTGGGTTTTCACTTGAACACTGAAACAGAAAAGAGGGAAATAAGAAGGTTCCTATACACTCTTTTCTCTCTGAGGTAGCAGGTTGCTCATGACAAGAGAAGTGTGAACAACCATCTTCCTTGCACCCCATAGCACAGACAGAAGCAGTCTTCACCACTCCAGAGGTCGTGGCTGTTTCTTGAACCCCAAGGTCATGGTGAGGCTTTCCCTCCCCTACACACACAGTAGTGAACCCTTTGCAACTACTGAATTCCTTAACTCATCATGCTGCATTCAACACTGAACCGCAGAGTTGAAGGCATTCTCCAGAACATAACTTCAGCCAACTCTGACTGTCTTTTCTGCGTAGAGAAATGAAAACATGGAGGCAAGCCTCCCTGCTGTTAGGATATAAGTGCCTGCCAGTTGTTAGCTATTTCAGAAGGTGGCTGAATGAAGCCATTGCTTTTTCCTAGAAATAATTGCCTGGCTCAGTAATTACTCCTTATAGCCAAGTATAGTGTCCAAGAGTCCCTGTTTCCTCAACTAGTCCCAAAGCAGGAGTCATTCCCTTCCTCTATATATTTTTCCCATCTCTATAATTTCAGCCTTTTGGAAGTTTAATGCCTTTGGTTCCTCCTAACTTTGTGTCTATATTAGTACAAAGCTATTTCAGGGCTGAGAAAGTGATGATCTAGAACATTAAAACTGGACTGAACTTAAAAATCTTTTTAACATCTTTCATTAGCTAGTTTTGGGGTTTGTATTAGAGAAGGCACTAAATTCTGTGCCTTTTTAGTGTAATGGAAGAGTTTAGAGTTAAATTTTATAGTCTGAAAAATAACAGCACATACCTTTTCCAGCTGCACTATAAGAAACTTCTCTTTAGTTAAAATGAAATCACCTCTGGGCCTAAACCATCTAACTTACTTTTGGTAAAGTAATATATTTGAAACCTTAGGGCTTTACTTTCTGCAGAACTGTTACGTGTATCTTTATGGGAGTAAGAAGACATGACTTGAGCTAAGCTGTATGAACCTTACAAGGAGACCACAGAGTGCATATCGAGGACACTGAGCTGGTGGTGGGACTATTGTTCCAAAGAATGGAGCATCTACCACCTGCCATTCCCATGAAGACCAGCAATGTGCACTTCCCAGTCTTGTGTCAAACAGCCAGTTCATAAACTTTTGTGCTAATTCAGATGAATATTATCAAGTTGTGAACGCTGGGAGGAATAACAGACCTTGTAAAAAAGAAAACAAAGAAAAGGTCTAAGACCCTGGAAGACTGCAGAAATTAAAAGGAAACTGAGCCTGGGTGAAAGGCGGTGTCCTACAGGGAAAGAATGGTTTTTCCATTGTAGAATGAAAACATGCTGCAGGGACCAAATGCATTTTTAATTTAGCTGGTATCATCTTGCAATAATTCAATACCCACATCTGTTGATCAGGAGAGCCCTACTCTCAGAACCAATGTGCAATTGTCAGCAGTGTCTATTTCATAAAATGAAAATGGGAAAAGAGACTGTACCAAGGGATTCAGGTTTCCTGTCAATGTGATGGTGCGCTGTGTTCAATTCTCTGCTCTTGCCTTCATTGCCCTTAGCGTTTCTTGCTCTTAGCTCTTCTTCTCCTTAGGTCTTCTTGCCCTTAGCTCTTCTTGTCCTTAGTATGTGGCATGTAGCCACATGCTCAATGCTGTGGGCTGTAGGGGCACAGCCTGCCTTACCGTGGGCTGCACCATGGGCTGCAAGCGAATCTCTGCTCCTCACTCTTTGGCTGCTGTTGCTGTTGCTGTTTCTTCTAGCAGAAGCTGCCCCTTTTTGTCCCCTGTTCTACTCCAAACCTTGCCATGCTAACCCAGTGCAATAACACAATATAATAGTATCTAGTTAAACAAAGTAATTTTCGCAGTTTAATGTACAGGCAAGAAGATCATGCCCTTAGATCATACAGTATGAAACAGAGAGCTAATATAAGTTTAAGAAGACATTGTTAATATTTAGGTTGAACATTAATCAACAAAAAAAGGCTAATTTCACAATCTACTAATGTTTAAAGTTCCTGGTACCATGCTAATATCACAGACAAAATTCAATTGAGTATAAAATTTTGCACTGAAGTGATGTCATGAAAGTCATGAAAACAAATCAAGAAACGTAGTTGTTAAAATGTATCTATTACTGAGATTTTATTATGGCACCTGCAATGGAAACAGAATTAAATCTTTTGCTCAGAAAAACCAACCCAACCATTTACAATACTTTGACATTCACTTTTGAAAGTTCTTATTGGGTTAACTTTGAAAAAACCCTACAAAACAACACCCCACCAAAAAAATCCCAGTTTTCTTTATGTCTTCTAATTCTCCTTGGTATACATTTGTTGAGCCTGCATTCTTATCTTAATAGATATGAGAGGACAAAGGCTATTGCTAAACAATTTATTAAATTGCTCTTCATATTTCAGATGACAACTGACACTACACTTCTGGCATTAAACATCTTCTGCCTTGCATCAAACATCTTCCTCCTTCACATCTCTTGTGAAAGCTCTGCTCTTCCAGTATGCCCACAAAGGTCTTTTACATACACTGAATAAAATTTGGCCTTCCTCACAGTACCTTAAAATCAGTGAGGCTGTTTGAGGAAAGAAATACTTGTCTGTTTGAAAAATAAGAGAATCTCTTGGAGAATATTAAAGAGAGTAAACAAAAAGTATTGTTTGTATTATATATGTATATATTTATATATTTCCTTTGCTGTGTCATTTCACAGATTAAATGCAATCTGGTGCTTAGCTACGGTAGCTGAAATATTAATAACATAAACATATTCTTTGTTATTTTAATTGTAACTTAATCTAATTGTTGTTGGAGAGGAAACTAGAGGTGGCTATGATGCTATAGAGAGACTGAATAAACAAATATAATGCAAAAGAGGAAAATCAATTAAAGCCCAGGTCCACAACATATTGTTTATTATGGCACAAGTGTATGATTACACCACTACACAGTCTTTGAATAGTTTTCCATTCGGTGTTGTGTGACTCTTTTCTGGCACCATGAAAACCCTGTCTGCTTTTTTGCCTTGAAGACTGAACTTTGTCTCTCATCCATTGTATTTCTTTGCAGGCATTTTCATGTTGAAGTTTTCAAGCTTATTTAGGAAAATTTCTCTTGGGTCTGTGATGACTGGGTCTCAGTCTACCTTGAAGGAGGCTGTAACGAACTGGGGGTCAATCTCTTTTCCCAAGTAAGAAGAGATAGGACAAGAGGAAACGACCTCAAGTTGCTCCAGGGAAGGTTTAGACTGGATATTAGGAAAGATTTCTTCACCAAAAGGGTTGTCAAGCATTGGAACAGGCTGCCCAGGGCAGTGATGGAGCCACCGTCCCTGGATGTATTTGAAAGACATGTAGATGTGGTGCCTGGGGACATGGTTTAGTGGCGAACTTGGCAGCGTGAGGATAACAGCTGGATTGGATGACCTTAAAGGTCTTTTTCAACACAGACAATTCTGTGACTCTATGATTTTATTTGATGAACTTATTCAATCAGCCTTTCATCGTATTGCAAAGTCATACAAGCATACAACTGCTTCAAGTGATTTGAGATTCTTTCAAAGCCAGCAGGAAGATTGTATAAATTATATAAAATCCTTGCCTCTTTTCACTACTTGTTCATCATTCCTTCATTAATGAGAATGAAAGTTTCATCTTTGTGTTTCCATGCAAAAAGCTAATAAGTCTTAGTGGACAAGCATCCATTTTGAAAGCACAGCTGTTAACTTTGCCTTCAAGTTACACCACTGCTAAGAAGAAAAGTTTCCTTCATTCTGACTCTTTGAAAATCAAAGGTATTTGGTGTTTTCTGCTTCAAACTCCATTTTTCAGGAGCTGGCTGAAATAACCTGATTTTCAGAAGTGTTGAGCTCTCTCGAAGTACAGAGTATGGGACCTACAGGCTGTTAACAACAATGAAAGCTCAAACCACATCTGTTGAAGAGACTAAATATGAATTTTGAAACCTCACTGTAGGCAGGAAAACTTTGACATTTCAAACTAATAATACTAGGCAGATCTTTAATGTATTATTGATCCTTGTGAAAGTGAAGTCTTACCCTTTGGAACAGGGAGTGGGATCTGTGGGATCCCATTGTGTGTAGGCACAATTAGTTAAGACTACATATTGCCACTTAATTCTCCAGGGTTTTTTTCACCCTGTAGCAGTGAGACTGGCTGTTGCAGAGCTGCCCAAAAATTGACCTCTCTGAGCCTCCAAAACAGAGGCTGTACATGAGCTGCCTGCTGCGACTGTCCCTAGCCCATGCTAACTCTCATGCTCCTCCTGAGAGTGTTTTCTAGGGTGTCAAAGCCATCTGATATGGTCCACGCTGCACAGGGATAATTTAATAGTGCAAAGTTACAATGCAGACAATTTGTTTCCACTGCCTGGGAGTTTTCCTTGTATCTGTTTAACTTACCAGTATAGACATATCTGTAATGTCCAGCCATGCCATCAGTGACTTTACTGATGCAATTTGTGCCATAATTGCATGTAAACCTCTGAAAAAGGCTGTCCACCTACGTGGTGAGACAGAGAGTCCACACCACAGGGTGCTTTACAGCTGAGGAATTGAGATACAGGGCGAATAAATCACAGACTCTCCCACACCACTACTGTGAGCACTAACTGAGGAAGCACTTTTCATAAATTGCCTCAGTGTTAGATATGGCTAACAAGAAGCCAGTATGCATATTGGGAGAGTTTATATATGCAGAGATAGAGATGTCTGTGGAGAGAGGCTAAATCCTCCTAGGCTGTGGCTGTGCAACAGCACCGTGAATTTCTCCATTTTGATGAGAAGGGACATAAATTCCATCAGATCCACTAAAGCTGGGTCACTGCTTCTGGGAGACTGCACCTAGGCTGAAATAACTTGGAAAAAGGTACGTGCTAAGTCAGTGTCAAGACTGGAACTGAATTGGTTTTTTCTGCCCTAGGCAAGAGGTAGCAGCGTTGTTGCACAAATGATGCTGTGACAGACTTAAATGCTTAAAGCTTTATTCATGGAGTCTGTAGCTGAAGCCACATATCTGCTCTAAAATTAACTTTTGGCAAAATACTGGAGAGAGAGAAAAGAGAAAAGAGAAAGCAAAACCTGTCACCCGTGGCTGGTCATGAAGAGGTGAAACAGTCTCCTAGGCAAGCATTCTTTTTGGGATCCTTTCCAGGTGATGTTAATGATGACGATAATTTTCCACCATGTTTTTCTATAGGAATCATACCCCTTTCATCTCAACCTGCTCTACTTCCCTTCTGATTACTCCTGCTTAAAACATTGTTTCCTCTGAATGGAGCACAAGTGTTTCACATTGCTGTTGGATAAATATTGCTGGATGATTCTAATTGGAGATTTAAATCACAGTTATCCACTATGTTATTAACTGACTTCTGTTTTTGCTCTGATGTAAACTAAAAGGTATAAAAAAAAGCTTGGGAAAGGGCAGGTGGGAGGATGGAGTTATTTTTACTGTTGTGGCAGTTACTTCCCATAAGGAATCACAGAATAACATAAGGGTTTGCAGGTGCAACACTGTGAGAACAGGGAAAAACACTAAGGTAATAGCTTTGGAGAAAGGTAATAGTCTTGCAAGTGGAAGGCAAAATATGGAACTGCAAAGGACCTTAGCACTACTCAGATGAAGACACTCTGCAACAGCTTTGGGTCTATCCTTGTCTCTCCACTCCAGCTGTCTTCTTACCTTCTCCAATATCTCTGCAAAAAGTAGGTAAGAACTGCAGAAGTGTCTCTGAGTGATGACCCTAACCATAGATACAACAGTTCCATGTGCTGGGGATATGCATCAGCAAAGAACAATTGTCTTTGTTATTAAGAAATTCTCTGAGACCATTTTATGAGATTTCATCCATCTGCCTTACTCTAAATTTACGAGATGTTATGCATTTCTTGTGTTCACAGTCACACGGAATCATTAAGTCCATTTTTGTAAGAGAAGACCTATTCTCAGGCCAATTGCCTAAGTTGTCTGTTGCTGGATAAGTCTGTGATTTCCTCTACATTCACTTATTTTACACCATCTGAGAACAGAGCCCTCTGGCTACAAGCACTAGCTAGCTGCAGTTCGAAGTCATAAAATTCATTACAATATTAACTTGGCATGTGTTTTGTACAGTAACAGTTTTCCAGGACAGTAAACTATTCCAGGATAGTAAACTCACAATATTTCCCCGGTTGCAGTTATATATTTCAGTCTACTGCCAGATGCTTCAGATTTCCCTGACTCTGGCAAAGTTCCATGTGATTTAACAGAACTGCTGTTGGTGTGTATCAGTTCTTTACTTAGAATTCATTTTGAGATTTTTATTACTCTCGGTCAAATATGCCAAGCTCAATGGAAGGAGACTGCAAATAGAGCCTTGAGGATGCCCCTTTGAGACTCCAGCTGGTGCTATGACTCCTTTATGAGGCTCAGCCTGGTTCTAGAGGAAAGATGCTATGAGGAAAGCAAAGCAGCAGTGGGATGGCAGCAGTCACTCAGACAAGCACAAGCGTCTTAATCATAGCTGAATTTGGATGCCCTCAGCCTGTGCAGTGGGGTTTTGGTGTTTTAAAGAGCTTCTCTCATAGATGGCAATGTGGGAGACAGTAGAAAGGCATTTGCTTGCAAACATGGCAGGTGATGGCTGAAAGATGACACCTTTGGTAGAGTGAAATCAGTTGTTTGCATTCTGTTTGAGATATTATTCCTTGAAAACATAGGTAATGAGGTAGCCTGGGACAGGTTCAGCAAATCCGTGAGTGACAACTAGTGATAGAAGCTGTCAGCTAATGTGGCAAAGCTATGCTGAGGTGGGGACCGATAAATGACTCTGGGTACATCAAATGCTGAGAAGCTGATAGCAGCTGAAGGAAGCCTGTAATTCACCTGAACTAAGCTGGACTTGTCCATAACTACAAATGCACTAGTTTGTCCCTGGTAGCAAGAATGTACTTTTCAGGCACCTGGTCTATACGGCACATGCTGAAAGGGAAAAAAACGTGTGTAGATACACGTATGTACATCCTTCCATGTATGTGGTCATGTAAAATACATAACATGATGCATTAGAGCATGAATTGCTGTTGAAAAGTACTGTGCTGCTTCACTGATCCCTAGCCTGCCTGAACCAAGGAAATATGAGTGATCATTTTGGTGCCAAACTGATTTCTTAACAAAACAGAGCAATGATCATTTCTGGGGAAGCCAAATGGAAGAAAAGACACTAAATCACTATGGGTTGCATGACCTTCTCCTGTATTCACTTATTAGTCTCCAACAGGGATCAGATGAGAAGAATAAAACTGGAGAAGTATAAAGTAAAATTTAATGTTCTAGATTCTGGGAATCTTTGGTACTGCAAGATCATTTTTCTGTCTTTATTTTTCTCTTCTTAAAATGTGAGTGAAATGTAGGAATTGTCATGGAGTCTACATCTTGTGATGTAGGGTTGGCAAGACACTGACTTGGTTCCTATTCCAGGGCTGTATAAATGATGGATAAAAAGTGACTGTATCTGCAGCAAACGTAGTCCTGATTGGAGGCAGGTATGTGTGGAAATTATAGTGGTTAACTTCTTAGGGCAAGTGAGTTA
Organism: Loriculus beryllinus; assembly: GCA_039877255.1. Taxonomy (NCBI): domain Eukaryota; kingdom Metazoa; phylum Chordata; class Aves; order Psittaciformes; family Psittacidae; genus Loriculus; species Loriculus beryllinus. Next base: position 16,360 of record JBCJKH010080779.1, read on the forward strand.
ACAATGAACCTCATCAGAATTTAGCTTTTAGTTCTACAGCATCTAAATATTTCACATTGAACAAAGAAGGATGCTGACTTAAGGGAAAGTTAGAAGGCAGTTTGTTTTCTTTTCAAACGTCTTCTCTATTGTTATCTTGGCATTTTATTTGGTTCCTTGTTGAGCAAGAGAATGAATCATCAAAGTACCCTTATCCTTGCCCAGGATTACAAGAAGCAACAGCTTTTAGCTATTTTCCTGCCTCCAGTCCAGCTGAGACACTCTCAGGTTCTAAATATGATAAGATGAATCTTGATGAGATTCCTGCAGATGTGTATTGAGGCAAGATGTGTCTCATTCTGCGCTCGGGTTCTGCATCTCACTTCTGAGTATATTTGCTGTTAATGTCATTGTTATTTATCATCTCTTCCATTATTAAGACAGTAAAGCCAGGTAGTGTTTAATTTTGAAAAGTCTATTTCAAGTTGTGCCACCAATCCAAAAGTTTTATTTACTATAAAAAAAACCCAACCCCTTAAGATGCAGCAGAATAGACCAAGTTCACCTGTTGAAAGATTTGCATTTGTTTTATCTGATACTGTAGACTCTTCCAGAGCATATTAACTCTCAAAATCTCTTTGAGAATGCTTGAAAAACAGATTTCATCCTTTACATTTTGCATTGTATCACTTTGCAAATCACATTAAGGACAAGATATGAACAAACTGTGAATGCAATACTATGAAAAGTAGTTGCTTAAGGAGTAGGATTTGGTAATGAACAACTCGCAGTCTAACTCGCAGTCTAGCAGATCATGCTATTCTGAGATCCAAAATCTGAATTTTAATTTTTACTTTTGAGAAATTGTGTTTAAAATGAATAGTGAAGCTATATTAACCACTAGAAGAGTTAGGCACAGATGAGCTTCATTTTACGGCCCAGGATTTCTTCCAAAAAAAAAAATAATGATCTGCTTTGAGCTGGAATTGACTGTTAAGATGTCTCAGAAGAGGTCTCAAAGAAAGGAAAGCATACAACCAGAAACTAGCTAAGCTTAAGAGAAGCCAGTCAATGCTCACTGATTTATACCACAGAGGGATGGTACCTGCTGCTCCTCAGGCTCTGATCTACATTTAAACCACTGTTTGTACGAAGTTGCTATGTATCACCTAAACTTTGGTAACAGCTTACAAGTGAGTGCTTTACCTGGGCAAAGTACAGGTAGCTTAATGCACTCCAATTTCAGACACATTAAAGGGTGATTGCAACAACACAGAAACCATCTACGCATAGCTGCTCTGGTTCAGCTTGTTACATTAGTCTAACGTCTTAACCATCAGTAATTAAGCAGAGCCATTAATCCAAACAATTTTGGGCCATGAAATGAGTCTTACTGTGGGTCAGATTCTTCAATTCTACAAAGCTTTAGCTAGCAGATGGCTAGCTAAAAGAAAGGTTTTGGTCCCCAGTACAGGTTAGGGAAGTTATCTAAACCCCTACAGCAATAAGGCGCTATTTTGTAGTTAGGCATCACAGAAGCATGTTGTAATTCAAGTATGCCCCTATCTGTTCCCGATGTACTGGACTCATGGGCTTGGAAAGGAGGATATCTATCTCCTGCTGTGCTGCCTCTCCACCATTTTGGCATTCATTCTTAACAGACAGCTCTGACTGCTGCATGTCAAGTAGCATCCACATTTACTGTGTGGGGATTATCTTCATGAACAGCAAAAATCTACTCCTGTTACAATGTTCTAATCCTTAGGTTGTTCTGGCTCCTATAGCCTGAGGCTGAGGGAAGGTACGTTTTTTGCTGTGTCTCAGGAGTGAGGTGATGTTTCCTACTAAGTATTTTAATTGGTGGGTTAAACATGTCTTCACAGGGGCAAGTCACTGATACCCTTGTGGCAGTCCTGATGAGTATAATGCATTTTCTCATAACTGGAGGCTAAGTAGGCATTTTCATATATATCATCTGCTAGTATAATTAATAGATGTCTGTATTTATATATCAGAGCTGAGTGATGATGATAAAAAAACGCTTAGTGTTCAACATGTCAGAGTATTAAATAAGACTGGGATACCTTGAGCCCCATATGGCTGAAATAAATATTCCCAACTTTTCCTTAGTTCTCCTTCCAGCTGTCACATTCTCCTTTGTTATGATTAATAGAATCAACCTTCTAAAGTTAAAGAAATAATTTTAAAATGGTAAAGCATGATACTGATACCTGTAGCAAATGCATATTCTGTTAAATACAGAGAAAGAGAGTGATATGAAACTTCCTAGGAGTTATGCAGTGGATCAATAAAAGGCCTGGAGTATGAAGCCACCTACACCCAAACAAAAGGATGAAGTCAGGATCTTAGTTGTGCTGAATGTGGACCATATTGATATCCCCAGACATCTGTAGCAACAGATAGCATGAAGGTCTTTAGACAGTGACCATTAACTTAGAACTGTTATCTCAGTGGAGGTATTTTCAAAAGAGGGGTTTTCTACAATACTTGTGAGGAATCTGATGTTATTTCACTGTTTTCTGGGGGGCAGTGAGTTTAAGATAATACCCATCTCTCCTAGTGCTAGATGTTATAGTGGAGGCATGAGTATAATCTAAGTTCCAGAGTTTTAATCATTAGGTAGATATTAAGATTGGAGGAACCTGTTTTTTGGAATACAGAGGTGTATCTGACAATCTTTGGTGCACGTATCTCCTCTGCAGACACTACAGGGTGAGAAGAGAGTTGCCTTCTTTGCTTAGAATATAGGGTGCTGAATATAGGGAAACATGTAATAGAGGTAAGACTGATTCGAAAGGAAGAGTTGCTCATTGGTAAATCACACAAAGAAAGAGGGACTGAGTATAGTGCTCCTTTCATGGGTCGGCTAAAGTGTTGATGATGTTGGTCCAGGGGAACATGCTGATGAACACTCAGGGAACACTGGCACCTGCTCTTTCTTAGGCTGCCTGTTCTTTAAAGCCAACCAAAAGGAAAAGTGCTAATGGTAGAAAGAGCTGAATCACTGAGCAAGAAACTAATACTATCATTAGTCAGAAAAGCTGTCAGAATAGTCGTGCTTGGGCTCTCATTCTTAATATTTAAATACATAAAAGTTTGTTTGCGCAGTAACTTGGCATGTTTTTAGAAAACAAAATCCTTAACAGTAAGGGGAATGGAAGATGTTCTGTAGCTGTAGTCACTAGGAATGCAAGAGAGACATGGGAAATCTCACACAGTGGCTGATGCCAGGCTAGACTTGGGGATGAGGATGGCAGCCAGCTATTGTAAGAAGGACAAACTAAGACTAAAAACCAGAAAAAAAAACCCAACAATGCTTTTTTTAAACTGGTGGTGTGTGAAAGGCCAGTGGTCGAAGTTTAAGCAGT
>JBCJKH010080808.1:0-24333 GCA_039877255.1 Loriculus beryllinus
TCAGCTTCAAGCTCAGCGTAGTCCCACCACACACCACTTTGAAGGCTCTGGCTCCAGTCCTCACTGTAGGTGCTAGGAAGCCGATGCTGGATGCCCCCAAGCTGCATCCTCTCCAGGATGAACAAGTCCAGGCCCCTCCACTTCTTCTAGGACAAGTGTCCTTCCACCTCACATTATAGCGGCCTCTACTGACCTCTACTGAACATCTTCCAGTTTATCAATGTCTCTCCTGAGCTGCAGAGCCCAGATAGGGTATAGTAGCCTAGATGTAGCATAACAAATGCTGAGCAGAGGGGAGTAATTGTTTCCCTTGTTCTGCTGGCTCTGCTTCTATTCGCAAAGGCCAGGATACCGTTGTCCCTCATTGCTGCCAAGCCTACTGCTGGTTCATGCCCAGCTCACCATCTACCAAACCTAAGAGCACCTACAGCAGAGCTGCCCCACAGCAGAACCAGTCCATCCCCAGCCTGTGCTGGTGCCACTGCTTCTCCCTGGTTAGGGGCAGGACTTTGCATTTTTCTTACCAGATTTCATGAGGTTGGCTGTTCCTCCCAGCAGTCTGTGCCCCTCTGAACACAGCCCTGCCCTTGAGCATGTTGACTGCACCCATGCCCGGGTGTCAGCTGCAAAACTTCCTCCAGTTTCTTTAGGCAGTCTCTTCTCTCTTTACACCATCTCCTTTCTTCTAGATCCCATTTGGTTTCATGTTAACTTCTTACTAAGCCCAAGGTATATTACACTCTGCTCTGCTGTTAGGGCTGGGAAGCAGAAGTCCCCCTTTTTTAAATCTAGATGACACTTCTTCTTACACAATCCTTTCTCATTCATAACATCCAACCACATGGACCTGGAGAATGTGAATTTCCTCACTGCTAGAACAAGGTGTTTTTCTAACAGCAGTGTAAAACCTTAATCAAGGCTTACAGGAGCAGGGACTGCAACAGTGCACTTTTGTAATGCATCAGTAAAACCAAATGCCATCTCTTTCAGTGCCAGCTGATTAGTCTAATCTCATGTAAAACAGCTAGTAAGCTGTGCCATGAGAGTATTTTCAAACTGGATTCCTTTCTCTGGTATGTAAATAGTTCTTCAAAACTTCCAAAATGCCATTTTTATTCTAATGAGTAATTTTTTTTAGTCATAAGCAGGCATTTGTAATTTTCATTAATATGCATTTTAAACATTGATAGTCCTCAGATCAGCACAGATAACAGAGGTTCTGACAATTTTAAAAGAGTTGGTCATCCTATGTTTGCTTTATTTTTCTGGTTTATCATACTAATTAAAGGATCATTAATTTTAAACACACTAATATATGCAAAGCTCCCTGTAAACACAGAAGTCAAAGCTCAATTACCGTTCCACATTTTGCTGTTCCCCTGTGGAAAAAATAGGGTAAGGGTCACTTTAGGGTTCTAAAAATGCACAGAGAGTGTATTTTGCAGCTCAAAAGGATGTCAGCAAGTGTTTATGAATCAAAATAAGGTAATACCAAATAGATGACACTAAAAATGTCAGTGAAAACGTTAAAATGGAAATACACCTCCTATTTGTTTGTCAGCCAAATACTAAACCTGGACTAATGCTTTTCCTTTGTCAACCCTGCCTGTTTTATTCGGGCATGTGATTAACATTAAAGAGGAAATCATGTGTTCTATGTGCCCGTAAATATTCACATAACCCATTTCCCCCAGCTGCTCCTTTGTCACCTGATGGAAATATATAGATGTTCACCTGAGAAGAAAATGCCTGACTGTCATTACTCATGTCTGAGCACCAGCTCCAGAGCAGGAGAAGCCAAGGCTCTTGAAATAAGCAAGTCAGGGAAAGTTTTGACAAGCCTACAGTAACTGTAACTCTAACAGTGGCCTCTTTATGGCAAGGTGTTTCCTTCCAAAAGGCACCAGCTGAAGGGGGAGATCAGCGTCAGGCCCAAGATCTGCCTATGACGTTTCTCCAGACACTACTTATTAGTTGTACTGGCCATGTCCAAAACAAAACTGAAAAGGTAACAACATCTTCCAAAGGATACTAAGGACAGTAGTGGAAGCATTATGTCAAAATACCTTTCTTATTTATTTGTCAGCTCCATATAGAAACAGGTCCACTGCCTCTTTTTTCTAAGCATCACTCAACATCATACATGTTTGAGATCCCTGGGGCAAGCAAATTGTTGGAGTTCTCTAGGAAGTAAGGAATTGCAGACTGATGCTTTTTTAGCTGGTACATCTTATTTATCATGTTTAACTTCCTAAACCTTAATTCAACACCACATATTCTAACAAATTAGGATTATTTGCCCTAAGTGTCAATAGGACTCTCAGATAATTCCACCAGCTAGAACAGGTTGGGAAATGGAATGGCAGCAACCATCATCTTTCTCTTGTAACTTTTCCTTCACCACAGTTATGCAGTGCTGCATATTGGCTGTGCCACTTACCTAGCAGATGCCTTTGATGTAATAGTCCTCTGCGCTTTACTTTTTTACAGAACAAATGTTGAAATCCATCAAACAGCTTTGTTTCAATATTCAAGGGTCTGTCTCTCAATTTGTGCATTGCTAAAGCGCATATCTAGAGTGGTACAAACACAGTTTGCACTGCAAGCAGATACACCTAGATTAAAGTGAAGATCACGATATGCTATCCTAATTTATATTACAACAGTACATGTACAACTGAATAGATGTAAATTCTAAGCTAGCTTTTGTACAGAAACAATGCTACAGAAAGAGAGATCTCAAGCTTCTAGCAGCTCACAACAGAACTATTTCATATGCTTACCGGATTTGCTCTTGCAGTAAGTAGTTACTGCTCTTGCAGTAAGTTCAATACATAGAGCACAGTGATCAGCACACGGAAACTTACTTTGGATGGAATAAAACCATACCTGTAAAATCTGAGACAGTCCCATTAACCACAGATACACTGCACCCAAGAACCCTGTTTTTCAGGTGTCTGGTTTTTTTCAAATAGAAAATAAACCATATTTATCAGATCCTTTTCCATTTGCAGCATGAATTAATCTCCTCAGTTTATAGTCTTCTGTAGAATTTTAATTTTTCCAAAGAAACTCACTGAGAACTCTTTCTGCTTCAAGAGAAAAACAAAAAGAAGATGTAGAGATAAGGACAGGCTGAGTATGCCACAAATCTCTTTGCACTAGGACATTTTCTTACCTTATTGGTTGGAACAAACAATCTAACAAATAATGGCTTTTGCAATCAGAATACCCAGTGTTGCCTTGTAGCCTGGCCTCTCTCTAACAAAGTCATTTAATGCCCTGTGAGTTAGTTAACCCTTACGTAAAATCGGTGCAAATATACGGATTTTTCAGTCCTCACAGAAAAGCTGTTAGGTGTAATTTATGTCTGCTGGACTTTTAACAACATTTACAACAACATACTTGATAAATTATTGTCCCTAAATTATCAAAATCATGTTTTCAGTGTAGGGACACCTGAGATTTGAAACACTTTCAATTATGTAATTTCTAATTACAGAGTTTAGGATCTTCTGTCTCCAGTACCAAAGAACCCGATCACCAGTAATATTTATTGAAGATAGCTGCAAAAAAGGTTCTGTGATGTAGAGAAGGTATTTTATAAATGGGAGTCTGTCTTAGAGACAGACGTGAATCTTCTTGTTGCACACTGCAGAGGAGAAGGCAGAACTGGGAATGGAAATTTAAGGTGGAAGTGATCTCAGCACTTCAAACATTAAATATCCAGTCTAAAATCATCTCTGAGAGAGCAAGAGAGACACCTTCCGAGCACAGTACCGCACACGTTAAGATAGATGGACGGGGCGTGCTGCTCTCTGGAGATGTGTCTCCCCACTGGTCCTGACAGGATCTCAACTAGCCTATCAGGTAGCCTTCTGACAGCTAAAGCCTGAAGCCTTACGTTTAGTACTGCTGCTTCCAAAGTGATGATGTGGGTACCTACCAATTTGGCTGCCTCCTTTTGCAACCTAGTTCATTTGTCCAGGGAGTTTATTTCCAAAAAAGAAAGCAGTAGCTGTGGCATCACTGACCATCGTGCTCCTTGTTTTTAACCAAAACTATCTTGCTGACCAAAATACAATATAGTTTTTCACAGAAGAAGCAAAGTTCTTCAACATAACCAAAATAAAATATCTTTCCCTGTCAGGAAAGCTAGCAGGTTAGACTATTGTGCTCTGTATTCTCCTCTGGGAACACCTACAGCATTCATTCTACAGTTATTTTTAGGGAATAGGCTATGCTAGCCAGAAGAGAATACCAGCACTGAAACTGCAAATCACATACATCAACAGATCTCTGTTCTCACTCAGGGAGGACTCTTCAGTAAAGTCAAAATATTGTTGTTTTGGTTGCATCGGCCTTTCCCTAGCTCATGCTGTGAGTCCTGAAGGAAGACAAGAAGTCATGCTGTTCTGCTTACTCATGCAGAGGAAACAAAAATCTGTTATGAAATAATAAATGCAGTATGAAAGACCTAATGCCAGTTTAATCTTAAGTGCCAAAACGCCTGGGCTGCTCAGTGACAAAACTCAATGCTGAAGCCAAGAGGAGATGAGAAACAAAAATGCTTTAATAAATCCTGGTTTTCCTTTCTGTTTAAAAATCTGGTTCATGTCTGTGTTAGTAAGAAGTGATGTGCAATAGGAGTGAATCTGCAGAGTGGTGCAAAGCGTCTGGAGGTTCAGGGATCAGTACTTCAGGTAGAAGTCTCATCCCATGAACTAAATGTCCACCCCTGGCTGGAACACAGTAGAGGCTCTCCTAAAGCCTATCATTTTCTTTAGTTCAACCAAGGGAAGGCCAGCTTGCATGCTAGGAGACTTCTTTATGGCCCAGAGCAGGGTTCACAGGGGTAAATGGGAGATTTTATTCAAAACATGTCCTCAGTCTGCACAAATGCACTGATCTAGATTCACCAGGCATCATTTGCAAGGACTTGCTGGCAAACAAAACCTGCATGGCTGGGCAGTTGACTCTCTGTGGCTTAGTCTATAGCCCTGAAATTAGTGCCAAAGCCACCTAAAAAACATGCAGCTATACTGAAAAAGGAACTATTTCATAGGCAGCATTACACCAGCCTTGGCATTTTTTACCAGAATAAACTGCCTACAAGATTGCATTTTCCACACTCTGTACTAATATAGCTACTTTAGCAAGAATTTTTCATTTAGGCATTTCATAAACTCTGTGAAGTCTACACCATTCTGAACAGAGAAAAAAAAAAAATCCAGGAAGGAATAAAAGTACCTAAACCTTCCACTGGTGGACCAGAATGCTTTTCATAAGCACATTTGATTCCAGCAAAACAAATCTGACCTCACAAACTGATCGCCTGCTCCATGACAGTTTTAGTGGTACTAATCGGATATTTGCATGAACTAGAATCTGCTTCAAGTACTGCTTAAATAATAACGGAAAGAATGTGGCCCAACTGTGAGAAACCCTTAATCTCCTTTCCCCCACCAAACGCAGGTGCACACAATACACTGAAAAACTTTAAACACATCTTTCGTTTGACCTTTTGTGCTCTTCAACTCCTATTGGTATACAACCAATCCCCTGTCATATGAATTAACTTTATGTTCCTCATAGTGTCAGGTAACCAGAAAAGCAGACATGTCTGGGTTTGTATCTGAGGTCTGTGTCCAATAAAAGATATGGGTACTAGAAAATAAAGGTCTGCAAGGCTTCTGCCAAGTCTTCTGGCTCAGAGCAAAAACCAGAGCTGAGATTTTGCAGTTAGAAAAGACATGATAACTTTAGTGGTAGTCATATATATACTATCATACATATTTTCATATACCTACACGCATACATACACACATATATATATGGCTACAATCTGCATCTACAGCTCAGTGTCCTACTTATTGGACAGAAAGCTACAGTTAGTCTTTGCAAGGATGGAGACAGTCCCTTCTTTGCAGTAAACAGAGTTGAAAGTGGCAAGGTGGTGATGAAGAAAGCAGGAAAACAAGGCTACTTCCATCTTCAGACTGTATGGTTGCGAACACCACCTTCCAGTAGCTTTGAAGGCTACAAGTAAGAAACCTAATTTGGATGTGGTCAGCATCCATGCCTTTTTTTGACTTGATCACAGCACATAGCAAAGCTCTTCTAACTCTGGGCAAAATTGGAGAGCATACACATTTCAGAAAGTGTGATAGGACACTTCCTTGCAAAACAGTAGAGTCAGGTTCTGATATTAATATCCAGGATCCTTTCTGGGGTAGTATCCAAATGAATAAACAGCAGTATAACTGATGCTACATCTACTCTGTCCTCCAAAAGGTACCATTATTACAGAGGAAAACTGACACCTGTTCCCATGCTTCTGGCTAATAGAGCTTGCATTTTTTGGCCCTGCAGGTCTTGGTGCAACGTTCTTGACCACCACCTGCAGAGCCAGACAGTGCTCTAGTGGAGTTAAGGTAAAGCCAAACTTGCTGAACAGGAGTGCTGGTGACCCTGGCCTCCTGAGACACTGTGCCAGCCATCACTGTGCAGAGAGGACCTCCTTCTTGAGTTCTATGTTTTAAGATGAACTGTCAAGTTTTCTGGAAGAAATAAACAGCTGGACGCTCAGTTCAATCTAAGTGGTAACATTTCCAGCCTTGCACTGGGGCATAACTTTGGGCACTTGAGAACATTTTGTCACTAAAACTCAGGTCTTTCAGCAGCTTCAGCAAACGAGGCACCATGGGGAGGGAAAGGAGAAGTGCTCTCTTGTACCAAATTACATGTAGTCTGCATACAAAATTCTTTAAATACCGTTTAGTTTCCAAGGTCCTTGAAAATTAAACTGGGTTAAATGCAGAAGCATGAGGCTTTTGCAATCACAATTTAAGAACTTTTCAACTGTGCCTTGATCTTGTCTTACATGATGGTGTCCTGTTCCAGACAGAGCCTAAATTCTGATGAGACAAATCCCCAGCATAAGAGCCAGAAAAAATTGTTCCCAGGCTGTGAGCATCAACTATCCACTTGCAGAATATTTGGACACAGCTCACACAGGCTCCAGTTGTTTCTGATCTAGTGACACATTTGGATATAGGGACACATCTGGATATGGGGACAGCTCTCTAGTTACTACATGAAATTTGACTGACTTGTTGCATGGACAGAAAAAAAAAGCGCAAGGTTGATAATGAAATAAAATGCTTTAAATCTGGAGCTGTGTATAGAGCTATAGGAGGCAATTCTCTGTTGATGCCCTACCTTCACCACACTTTTATTTTCCCTAGATAGCTCTAATTTTGGCCCTGAGTCCAGTTCTGCAAGGAAGAAACAAGACCATTACTTTCTTCTGCAAAGCCCTTTGCAAAAATTGTAGAAAAGAGGCAGATAAATACGAAGATATCCTTAAACAACCCTCTGATATGGCAGTGAGAGACAGCCTGATTTTACATAGGGATGCTGTTAAAAACAGTCAGTGAGATGCATTTTAGAAGGTAGCTGGAATAAACTAGTTTTAAAATACCTGATATTGTTCATTCTACTAACTACTTATGCAAAATAAAATTATATTAAAATGAGTTTCTGATGAAAGAATAAAGTCATAAATAAAGCTTATAACCAAATGGTGTATTATAACAATCTAGTGAGTGAAGAAATCTGTTCAGTACCATTTATTCATCAAGCAGATGGAGAAAAGATATTTACCTTGGGTCTGTGAGAATAAAGTGATCTTCACCAGAATATTAAAGCTCTTGAAGTAGTTTGTACTGAGAGAGCAAGCAGATGGAAGAGGCACAAATAAAACCGTGCTTTTCTCTCCCTTTCTTCCCTTTTCCTGGAGAGGATAACAAGTTACCCAAATTTCCCTAGATGTGACATTGGTCATTAATATACCTAGAAACCTTCAATGAAAATGACAGCACTTTTTTGTACGTTTTTTCTCAGAAACGTACCTGTCCATCTTGGACAGAGAAAGCACTTGCATTACCAGACGACAGGAAATGCACTCTAATATCCTTCTGAGATCCAAACTGATCTCTCCAAACTTCAAATGAAATCCAAGCAACACACACCAGCATGTGACCTAGCTGAGAATTTGTTTGGTAAGTAGGGAAATAGATACTTTTAGAGCACAACTTCGTAGCTACTTCAGGATAAGATGAAGAGCACCTTAGAAGCTCTTGTTTATTTGCATTGACCATAAAGAAACTCAAATGGTAAACTCAGATACTCCACACATGTCCACAGCTAGTCAATAAAGTCTGCAGTAGGGGAATCATGTCATGCACTAACGGCTGAAGCTAAAAAAAATTTGTTACTCTTTACAATCTTATGAGCCCAGAAATGGATAAACAACAGAGTTAGTTTTTAGGGCTCTTCTTCTGCCATTTCCTGGTTTTGTATTTCATGTGACTGGCTGTCATACTTTCAGTAATACACTGATTTCAAAGGTAAAAGTGCATCTGTGCATGTTTTAGGATGATTAAGGCCTACACTCAAGTTATTTCAACATTGCCATGACAGTTTAATTACAGAAAATGGCCACTGAATCTGCAGTTCCTGTTGAAAGGCTAAAATAATGTTTGGTAAGCAAGAAAGATTTTACATACTTTATTTTTTTTTCTTTAGTCTCTATTTACCTTCTCCCATGTAATTTCTATCGTCTTTCTCAGTAAATTTAATCTAAATAACTGTAATACCAGATTAAACCTCTTGTATGGACACTGTTATTCAGAAAGCAATAGGGCTAAATTCAATTTCATCTGCTTCACTTCTAAAGTCCAAAAGGAAGTATAATGACTGAAAGTAAGTGTCATTTTGTGTAATAGTTTCTACTGGCATGGGGGATTAATGTAACTTCAATAACCAGTTTCAAAATCACTATGTTTAATTCAGATCACTTTCCCTCAGCATCAAAATGTAGACAAACTCTAAATGGTAGTTATTGGCTATAGTACATGAGCCCTATATGGATTAAGAATATTTTTTAAAAAATAAAAAAATAAAGTTAGCTTCAGTTGTCTGAGAACCACGAGATGAAATGCAGCAGTTCTCAATAAACCATTAATGATAGCCAGTGTCATTAGGCATGTCGTGCTTCATTGACAGTCTGCTGACAACACACACTGTCATGTGATAATGCGGTGGAGGAAAACATCCTTTTTAAAACAGCATTATTACACTGTATTTGGACAACCTGATTCTATAAGGCTTGAAAAGGGCAGTTTGCTGAGCTTCTCTCCAAACACATCCTATCTCCTAGGTCACAAATTAGACTTTGATGCAAGCTTAGGTTTTAGAGCACCTTTTGCATTCCAAAAATGTGGCCACAGACATGACATTGAACCATTAATTTGGCAGAATGTCATTCTTTTCATTAGCACTGTGACATATGGGGATGGAGGAGAACGAGAAGTGGGAGGGAAAGGTGGTTGTTTTGCATCCTTACTCAGCTCTCTCTCACTCTTTTCACAGTCATCCATTGCAGTCCCTCATTAAATAAATCTGGCAATCACTAAGGGCAGATGCCAAACTCTGGCTTTGACTATAACTCTCCAACACTGGCATTTGGCTGTGCCATTGTCTTATTCATGGACAGTCCATTACTTTAAAATTGCAAAGCTGTTGAGTTACCTTGGTTATCTCTTCGCATTCAATTATTTGCAAAATAGCCATTTTCTAGCCACAGAAAATGTCAAGAAGTGGCCAAGAATCTGCAACGCCATCCTTTTTTTTTTTTTCCTAGGACAGATCAAATATTATATAATTAATTAGCTACTTCTTTCATAATCTAAAATTATTAATCTTGTTATTTAATTCAAATATCTCAGCCTGCAAGGAAATCACAGATCTCACCCTAGTCTGCTTTTATGTTTGCAAATCTATTGTGGATGCCTGTAAACAGTAAAGAAATGTCACAGTAACTTGTGCATTGATAGGGTCACACTCAGAAATGGCTATATGTCAAAGATAATTAGAAAAAATAATAACCTTGGAGCATGTGAAAGCATTTCTCTAAAGAGCCGCTCTTTTCAACAGCTACAGATGTGAACCAGAGATTGTCATCTTCTGTGGAGAGTCTCAGTTTTCTTAAACAAATTCTTCAGCAAAAACAGGGACAGCTGAGCTGGGCCCATAATAAAAGGATTGGAAGTCAGATTCCTTTTCTGGTAAGAGCAATCTGCTGCCTAATACATGTGAGATGTATCTATGGAGCTATATATATTGTTGCCCAGTGATGGGGGAGGGATGTGGGAGATGTGTCATCATTTCATCTCTTAGAAAGAAATATTAAATATATAAGTAGGACAAAAAATGCCATTATTATCGAGAAGGATGAAGATTGCAAGAGGGGAAAAAAAAGCAACTGAAAGAAAATGCATTACAGTATTGTTTTAAATATTCATTTCTATGAACTAAAGCTACTGTTCATTTTTATTGACTAAAGGTGCTTCACATTAATATTAGAAACCTCGATATGGAATCTACTACATTTTAATTATTTCTTGTCCTGCCTAGGATATTAATGATGTGATTACTCTTGAAAGAGTATTACCACTGGTGATTTATGCAAAACTAGACCAGTTCTATGACTCTAACAGTTTGAATTAAAACAAGCAATGGAGGAAGTATGCCACTATCATATAAACTGCAGATCCTCACTATTTTCAGTAGTTGGTGTGGTCAGTATACTTGACGCATTACCTTCAGTCAGTGTTCTGGAACCTTTGCTTTCCTTAAGCAGAAAACCACTAAGGGAGAAAAAACTTTGAGATATAGCTCCAAGGTCTTGGATTTAGTGCTGTAATAATCCCATAAAGTAATGTGTTTCATCTGCTGCATTTTGTTTAGATTCAGCATTTCAGGCCAATGCTTTCATAGTTTAACTCTTAATGGCTGAGCTGGCCAGAAAGCTTAACAGATACAATTTTCTGATTGTGTTAAGCTCCATATGATCCATCTCCTGGCACTCTGTGCTGCTGGATTTAATCATAAAGTATTTGTAACCACTGAAACTGAGTGTATTGGGTTTGTGTGGCAAGATTTTGGCAGTGGGGGGCCTACAGTTACGGCTTCTGTGAGAAGCTGCTTGAAGATTTCCCCATGTACAATAGAGCCAGCTACAGCCAGCTCCAAGAGAGACCTGCTGCTGGCCAAGGCTGAGCCCATCACCAGCAGTGGTAGCACCACTGGGATAATGCATTTAAGAAAGGGAAAAGTTACTGCACAGGAGCAATTGCAGACATAGAGTGAGAATATGTAAGAGAAACAGCATGGCAGACTCCAAGGTCAGTGAAGGAGAGGAGGAAGTGCTACAAGTGCTGGAGCAGAGATTCCCCTGCATCCCATGGTGAAACCCATGGTGAAACCCATGGTGAAGCCCATGGTGAAGCCCATGGTGAGGCAGGCTGTGCCCCTGCAGTCCATAGAGGTCCACAGTGGAGCAGGTCTCCACTTGCAACCCATGGACAACCCCATGCAGTAGCAGGGGAATACAGTGACCCCTTGTGAAGCCCGCGCTGGAGCAGGCTCCTGGCAGGAGCTGTGGTCCTGTGGAGAGAGGAACCCACATTGGAGCAAGTTTGCTGCAGGGCTTGTGACCCCATGGGTGACCCAACTAGAGCAGTCTGTTCCTGAAGGACTGCCCCCATGGAAGAGACCCACGCTGGAGCAGCTCATGAAGAACTGCAGCCCATGGGAAGGACCCACACTGGAGAAGTACGTGGAGGACTATCTCCATGGGAGCGACCCCACTCTGGAGCAGGGGAAGTGTGTGAGGAGACCCACTGACTAGGAAGGAGCAGCAGAGACAGTGTGTGATGAAATGACCACGAGTCCCCTTCCCCAGTCCTCTCTGCCACTGCTGGTGAGGAGGAAAGGAAAATTGTGAGTAAAGTTAAACCCAGGAAGAGAAAGGGTGGGGGAAAGGTATTTTAAGTTTTCATTTTATTTCTTATCTTACTCTGATTTGATTGGTAATAAACTAAACTCATTTCCCCAAGTCAGGTCTCTTTTGCCCATAACAGTAATTGGTGGGTGATCTCTCCCTGTCCTTGTATCAACCCATGAGCTTCTCTCCCCTGTCCAGCTGAGGAGAGTGACAGAGTGGCTTTGGTGGCCACCTGACACCCAGCCAGGGTCGACCATGCTGAGTTACTGCAGACTCATTTATCTCAATGACTTAAGATATCTGGAGGTCAGATGGTGTTGTGATGAATCCCAATGATCTTGTTTCTCTAATTACTAATTTGGTTGTGGTCATTTTAAATTTCCTCTAGAGTTGGCAGCTCTTTCCTCAACCTATTCCAGAGCCTGTCAGAGCATGCTTTCCTGGTGAACAAGGGCCATTCTGTTTTCCAAGACAATGACAGGCCAGACTGTGACTGTCTGAAATATCAGATCCTTCACTGTCTTAAACAGATATCACTGAATCTTTGTTCATAGCAAACTAACTTTTTGGGGAGCCCACAGATACCACACAGTATTTTCGATTTGATCCCCAGAAATGGAATATTTCTGGGAGAGAGGCAGAGGCTGTGGAGGCAGCAGCTGGTAGAAAGTGAAGCTTTCACATGCTGGACCTGTTGACAGCATTAAGCAGATGTTCGTAGTTTGTAAAAAGAACATTTTTCTGTTCTCCTGGCTGCACTCAGTCCCACTGGAAGGCACAGGAAAGCTGTAGTATAAAGACAACATCAGGGCATTGATGCCAAGGGACAAAGTGAAGAAGTTTATTTTATTCTGGTTTTCCTTACTGTGTAATGTAAATAACAGATACTGAAATACCCCACGGCAAATCTCACACTAGGTTTCCTCTACAGGTAATGTGGTAGAAGAGGATAATGAGGCCACATTTGTCATCAGTGATGACCCACGCCCTAGGAAACGCATTTTCGCTCAGTCTTGATTTTATTCCACACTACAGATGCTGAGGCATCCAGGTGTGAAAATGCTGATCACAAATGTGAGTTAAAAATTCAGGTTCCTATTTGTTACCTAGTAGCTGAAAAAGGAAAATCACAGATGTTCAAGGCCAGGTTGGACAGAGCCGTGGGCAACATGGTCTAGTGTGAGCTGTCCCTACCCTTGCCAGGGGGTTTGGAACCAGATGATTGTAAGGTCCTTTCAAACCCAAACCGTTCTATGATTCTATGTTAGTATACAATAGTATGTGAAAGAAATAGTATGTGAAAGACATCTAGTCCAACCGTAAATCAATATAGAAGCAGAGTGCCTGAAATCTTGTCTTTTAGTAACATACATGCAATTTTAACTTAAACTTACTTAAGAATTAGTCTTACAGTCTAAAGTCATTGTGAAAACTGTGCTTTCTCTCTCTCTTAAAGTATGACTGCTGAGTCACATAAGCCATGTGACTACTTTGTCATTTAAGACAAGGAAGCATTGTTCATTTCTTACACAGAAATGAATGAAATAGAGCCTCTGTTCAGAAAATGAATGGCCTGGGAGGGTTCAAACCCACCATCTCAAGAAGGAACCCAAGCCCAGGGATAGAACCACTTTCTGCATCACCCTCTGAAACCAGGGAAATAACAAGGAGGAATACAAGATTCATTTGTCCAACCTTCTGCAGCCTCGGGCAGGGTGAAGATCTTCTGTTGTGAGATGAGATATGAAAGTTCCCTCATGGCAAAGAACAACTTGGGCCCAGGTCTGCAGCTCCATGGGTGGGTACCAGTACCTAAGCTGTTGTATAAAAGGCATTGAGCTGCACATCTGTTATCAACTTGAATCAGTTTTGGTTCTTCAGAACAACACATACAGTAGTAACATATGTTCAGAAGTATGTTTTGCAGCTAGAGGGGAAAAAGATGCTTCCCTGCAAGCCTCACTTTGGTTTCTGACATCTGGAGACGGGCAGGACTTTGGACCTAGCTCTTGTAGTTTTTCTTGGTGGCTAGCTCTAGATAGTGTCCTTCTCAGTGTGAGGTTTTGAGTCCCCAGACACCACTGCGGTTATGCACAGGGTGTGCTACATATGCCTTTCACCTTCCACTTTGGGACCAAAGCATCCACTCCGGGACCAAAGCACCCACTCCATGCTGCTTCTCTCCTGCACCTTCTGTTTTCACTAGAGAAAAGATCAAATGCTTTCTTATATTACACATGGTTTACAAAATCACTTTCTCATTTCTTGTACTGACAGGAAAAATTGATGAGGTAACCTAGAAAAAACATCTGAACACACAGTGCAAAAAAAAAGAGAGGACTTGAGGAAAATAAGTAAACAGAACATGGAAAGTACTAGTTTAACAACTATTATCATTATTCAATATGGTGTTGGTGAAACACTGAAGAAGCCATCATGATTATCTGGGGTAAGAATTATGGAGTCTTTCATGAAAACCCTCACAGGCATGTACATCAGCGTGTAAAAATCAGGAACATATTTGCTGATGGCTAGTGATGAGAAGTTCTAGTGGTCTTTGAAAGCATTTGGATGTGCATTTCCAGTGCTCCATTCAAGCAAGTATGTGAAGTCATCTAAAACATTCTGCTTCACTTCCTGATCAGGACTACATAGATTTTTAGTACACGGGTTCCTTGGCAGCGCTATAAGATATCATCGTCCTTCATGAACAACACATAAAGCAGGCAGGAACCACAAGGAACAACTTACCACGTCACCATTAAGCAGATTATCGTTATCCAGATATTAGCACCGTGACCAGACTGAGAGAGTGTGTTCATACCTCCTGGAGCTTGTAGGTTGGCACCTTCTCCTAATAACTGGAAGAAACACCCAAGATCTTTTTCCATCTACACTGTAGGTGATAGTACCTACCTGCTGCTGGCTGAGATCACAGTATTTGCCATAACAGCTTGAATAATGGCTTCAGCACCAACTACTGAATGAAGGAAAATACGCATTCTAGAGTGGCTGTCATCAAGATAGGTATCCATCCCAAATGCTGTCAGAATAGCTGCACTTTGAATCACAGCTTCTGGAAACTTTTTTTGGCACAGCAAGGGAGTTGCTTCTGGTTCATTCTCCTCCCCCGTAGCACCACTGTGGGCAGTATATACCAAGTGAGGGAACATTCTCAATACATCATAAAGGCAAGCTGCAATATGCTCTGGAAGCCAAGTGGCCAGTCCTTGAATCCTTGAATCCTTCCTCACCACACACGTAAGACCACCTTTCCACAGACCACAGAACACAAATTTTCTTTATTTGAATGACGTACTATCCAAAAACCCTAAATTGAATTTTAATTTAATCTACCCTCTGACACGGTGTAAAACATATAGCCTTAGGGATGAAATACATCTTCCAAGTTCCAACGTTTTTGTTTTGCAGATGTGTGGTGGGCAATCTAGTTCGTCTCCAGTATGACCACTAAAAATGTGAATGAGCATATCAGTAAAAATACAGCAGTTCTTTTGTACGTAGTGGAGAAAAATTGAGTTGATTCTGACATGAGGTCAGAGTAAGGATCACCAGTTAAGAAAATTGAAATTGCATTTCCAATTACCTTTTCTGTTTTAAACTTCCTCAATAAAGAGAAGAGTACTGTTCCCATTTTAAGGCTCTACTTTCAGCACTTTACAATAAGCATTTTTAAACATTTTTCACTTCATCTTCTTAAGAAAAAAGAAAAAACAGCAAAGGCTAAAAAAAAACCAAAGGCTGTGATGGAATGAGTAACAATGGGATTCATTAACATTCTTAAGAGATTCTTGAAGAATCACAAGACAGCCAATGCTTTCAATCTGTGTGCAGTACCTCTTTACGTAATAGCTTACTACAATTATGTCAACATATCAATGAAAAACATGAGACTATTGCAGAAAGTGTGATTGAAGAATAATCCAAGAAGATGGAAATTATTCCAGGAAGAAGAGGTCTCCTGAGGAGCTTGCTAAAACCTTGAATGAGCATGCTTTTCACTAAGGGTATGTTTTCTAAACAGCAGTACAGGAGGAAACCTTTAGGTCTAATCAGCTTCATCATAGGTCACTGAGACGCATGCAGTACCAGAGCCTCTTTTTACAGCCCATCAGCAGAAGCACAACACTCCCATTTCTTTAGCACAATGTTCTAAGGAATGTAATGCATTTACATATCACCTCAAGATTACAGTCATACAAATACTTTTGTCTTTTTACTAGGGCCTATGAGTTTCTCAGAAATGCTTCTGCAGCTAATGGGCTGCTGAGGCAAGAGTGTTTTACTGGGCCAAACTACCTTTAACAACTTCTCTTCAGTCAGGTCTGATCTTAGTTCAGATCAATCTGGGAATCAAAAGAGTCTTTAACTAAAAATGTCATGTGTCCCAAGAGCCACCTAATAAGAAAACACAAAGTCATGCAAATATAAAACATCTAGTAAGGAAACAAGGATATTATCACAGTCTGTAGGCATTTAAGAGGCAGAGTGAACAAGATTAAGGCTGGGGGGAGCTAATTTTGTTTACTGTCTATGGACCTTGAAGACCAAGAACAAAATGGCCAGAATAAAACGAATGGAACCTCTTGGCTGACTCAGGAAATTCTTCTGTTCTGCACAGCCTGCTGGTCTCTTCCCCAGTCACAGATCTCTTTTCTCAGATGTATGCATCTTACTGTCCCTATTCACATCTTCAGGGGCCCCTTCACATCTCATAGAGACTTAGCACTTCAGTCAAGCTGCTGAAGCAAACCTTTGCTGGCAGGTGCATATATAAGCAAGATGACAAACAGAATATGTTTTGATCCATCATTTGATCAGAGAATGCTTTCCAAGGGTCACCAAATGTTAGAATCCTTGTTCAGGTACAATATTGAAAAACTGAGAGGACTGCTTACTTAATTGGACTTCCTAGACTGGACCCTTTCAGAGGAAGCACAGTAACGTTTCACACAATTGTCTATACCCAAAAAAAAGTCTAGGAATACACGCTTAGCTCTTCAGATGAATGTGAGGATGGAAGGTCCACAGTTCCCATTCACAGATATTTCCCCATTTCCCCCATATTTTCACTAGCTCAGTGTCTTCTAAATGAGTCATCAGTCTCACTCCTTAGCCTCTGTCTTTTAGAAAGATACTGCCTCCAGCAAACATCACCAGGTCCCCTAAACCAAAAGAAAACTTAAACTCATTTACCAACATGGAAATAAGTAACCAAGATCACCATGGGATGATAACTAAAAGGCAATCCACTCCGTAACAGATCAAACCAGATTTTAGAGAGATTCTTTCCAACAACTGAAATATAAAATGCCCCAAACCTTCTTGCCAGGGCACTTCTTCATCTTTCAAGATTAGCTGCATTTTGACAGCTTTGATGAACCTGTAACTCAAATATCATTAACCTACTTCTGCAGGAAATTAATAGAAAGGTGTCTTCCAATATCTTACACACGTATGGCTTTTCAATGACTTAAAAGGATTTTCTCTACAGCACCTACTGAAATTAGGTTTGACTCCTCAACTGAGACACTTCTTGCCAGATGATATTTTTTTAATGGTTAATTTGTAGGCATCTCTGAAAACTATGAGTTTAATGCCAACAATAGATTGACTTTTAATGAGAATAACATTTACCAACGCCCCAGTAATTCACTTATCACATACTATTATTAATGTACCAGTAATTGTAAATTGCTGCTGCCTACAGAAGCTCTGCTCACAGGGTCCTGTGAAGTCAGAATCTTTGCCTTTCTGTAGACGGTAGCATCTTGATTGGCTAGTGAATCTAATGTGTCATTCATTTCTACTGCCTCATTTGTACATTGTTCCCATTTTTTTCAGAGGCCATATTCTGCTTTTGATGACCAGACTATCCACCTTCGTAAAGGGATAAGAATGTTTTTAAAAAGGATGAGTGCCAAATGCTGTACTTTATTGAGGTTGAAATTCACAACTGTAATGCTACACTGTATTCTGAAAAGAAAAAAAAAAAAAAAAAAATCAAATTGAATAGCCCTAATACTTCAAAAGAGTTGTTCAGCAGATTAAACATCTCCCTGTATCAGAACCAGTGGGATTATTAAAAGTAAATGCAAATGGCTTTATTCCCCCACGAACAATTAGAAACTCCTTTTCTGAACTGTATTCAGAGTACAACACGCACAAGCTCCCCAGAGTTTCAGGGTAGTACTTAGGTGCTATAATAATTAATCAAAAACAGAAAGAGGAATAGTTATCACTGCATAGTTCATGAGAAAGACTGTGCAAATACAATTTTGTTGTTTAAAGAATGCCAGGAAAAAGAAGAATGTAAATTCTTCTGTGCAGCCACAGATAAATGTTTTTCCCATGTCTTTGTATTTCATCAATCAGGAATTAAACCAGATTTTTTTTAGAACTGAATCTCAAAGACAAAGCTCTGAGAAAATGAGGAAAATAGATTATTCTTCAGTTTCAATTGATCTTTCTATGCCTGTTATTGATTTTTTCAGAGATTCTTTGCAAAATCCACTCTATTAACTAATTAACAACAATAGTAATACAGAGATGACCCATCACAAGATGAAAATCCTATAAATGTGCCAGTGATAACTGCACAAAATTCTCAGAAAACAACTGATTGCCTTTCTCCTCAAAGAAGAGTAATACAAAATCTAAATAATCACAGTGTGTTTTCATATCTGCTCATAGAAGAGTTGCACCTACAGCCTGAAAGGAAGCAGTAGGTAGAGTTAAATTATCATTCATTTTAGAATAGCCTTACTTGGACTCAGTCTAGGTTTAGAGGGCAAAAACTAGAGGAGAAAACAGAATCATTGCAGAGGAGTTATAGTAATTTGCAAACAGAAAAGTGGGTCAAAACTGCTGCACAAATTATCCAAAATGAATTGTTTGGTCAGATTTATATTGGATAGATTTGAAAACAGACTGAAATTGAGATCAGAATTGCTGTAAAGGTAAAATTACTTTAGCGTATTACCAAGAACAGCTCTAGTATTTTACTTTGTGAAACATTGGGTTGACATTTATTCATTAGGGTTACCTGCATTACAGAACAATCCATCCATTGAGGAAACTCTAAACACAAAATGCCACAAAGAAAATGTGTACTGCGCTAATGGTTAGCATTTAAGGAGAGTGAATGTGAAAGAAAACTTGACTAAAAATATCCACTAGTACTAAAAAATCACACTACAGCCTTGAGCCTCCCAGTAATAGGGTGCAGTAATAGTTTGGCAGACATGGAAGCTGAATGCAAGATGCATGTCTTTAAGACTGATTCATTCTTTCTGCTGGCACCGTCTGTTTTCCCCAGCATGCAGACATTTAATCCAGCCCTGTGGGGATGTTTATGCTAATAAGTAAAAAGAGCTCTGTTTCGACCTTGCTAACTAGCTGTCTTCATTTGCATCCACTCTAAGCAGTACTAGCCACAGGCATGGTGGACACAAGTCTGCTGGAGCTCTCAGGCCTAGATGTGTGCCCATGTCCTAGTTAGAGGTATAGTCGCGGAAGAAGTAAAGAGGTCTCCACCAGCTCATCCCTGTACTGGCCTGTCCCCATCCCCACAATGGAGATCTGTTGATGAGGACACCCAGGCCAAGTCTTTTGGGTATCTGATCAGAGCAGCCTCTGCAACCCAACCACTTGGGCAAAGACTGGGCACAAAAAACCTACAGCATCACCCTGCCGTAGGAACTTGTCCTCCAACAGTGTCTTTCTGGATCCCAGCTGGGAAGCGTATATTTGGATAAGATGTGATTTTTCTGAGAGAGCTGCTTTGTTTTTCCTAATTTATTTTTGGCAGCTGCTTTGGTTTAAGAGGCACATCATGGGGAATTCTCCTTCTCCTGAGACAAATTTGTCCTTGAAAGAACTTCAATGATTGGAACAATTATATTAGGGATGAATTTGGCAAATTAACTTTTCAATCTGGGTAAACATCACTTAGCTGCTTTAGCATCATTTGCTCAGGCAATCAATACACACAGCAGACATACAGAATTAAGGCAAATTTATTGCATCACTGGACACAGCTGAGAATATATGCTGCAACACTTGGTCAAAATTACAGAAATGCTACAACTTGAAAATGTATAGCATGTCTCTCTCAGCAAAGGACTGTTCCTGGCTTTTATCACATATATGTCCAACAGAACACTTTTCAAATGCTTATGACTTCCACACTTGTTATTTCAGTGCGATTGGTACAAAAGAGAAGTATCTTTGGCACTTAATAATGTGAAGGATTACACAGCATTAGAAAGATGACCTTTTTATTCTTCTCCACAAGTTACATAAAGTACTTGTAAAACATGCTGAGCATTGCTCTCTGGGCTGCTGAGTGGCAGAGAAATTATAGCATGTGAAAGGAAAAGGTACAGGTTAGATAACTATTTTAAGAGAACTTTTTTCAGCCTTATCAAGCAGCAGCTGGCATTTTACTTATTGTATCTTTGGAAAAGGTGGTACATTGAATCTTTCTCACTTCATACATCAGCTGAGGAGAGAGAGAGATTCTGCTTGAGAAACATGCTCAGTTTTGCAAATGTTAAAAACTTGCATAAGATTTTTGCATGTCATAGAATCATAAAATAGTTTGGGTTGGAAGGTACCTTCAAAGGCCACCTAGTCCAAATCCCCTGCCACAGGCAGGGGCATCTTCAACTATATCAGGTTGCCCAGAACCACACCCAGCCTGGTCTTTAATGCATGCCTGGGATGGTGCATCCACCACCTGTCTGGGAAACCTCTTCAGTATTTTACAATATCCTCAAACTGCACTATAGCCATCATCCAGGCTGAACTCTTCTTTTGAAATGCTACCTGTGCTTTCCATACCCTGGCCACACACAGCTCAGGTCAGAATGGTTGCCCTCCCTGATCTCAGTTGGTATCTGGGCTTCTCCAAAAGGACAGCACTCTCATGCCCAGCTGTCCTGGAATCAGTGCTGAACATATTCCTCTTTCTTCTCTCTCTTGCTTGCAACAACCAAGATAATCTTTTTCAAAACAAACCCACCCCACTCTGTTAGAGTTAAGACCTGCAGAAAGAGAGGAGGGTGGATAAAATCATTCATAGATGTGTATGGAAGGTCCAAACCCATGTAACAAATAGCTAGAATGAAGATAAAGGCAAAACTTTAGCTAAAAAGATTGAAATCAGCTCACAGAAGTCCTAGCTATGATGCCTGTCAAAACAGGATCCTGCCCTCTAGCAGCTTTCAGGATCTGCTCACGAGGGCCCAGGACTTAGTGTTTCTTGAGATCTCCATCTGGAGATGAGCAGGTTTGCTCTTTCTCTCCTACCACTTTAATTGGAGTTCAACCTCTAGGAAAGCAGTTTCTTGGCTGATTTGGTGACACCTTTTCTGAAGTTGTCATGAACAAGTCACTGGTTGCTAAGAGCTCTTCTTTGCTTAGCCATATGCTTCTCTTTTGAAACTTTGGCCCAGGATGGAGGTAAAAGTAAAAGCAGACTTGTCACAGGGCAGACTTACAAACAACTGAATGGTTTTCTACTCACGGGAACAGTCAAGGAAATGGCATGTTTGCTGTGGATGGGAGCAGACACGCACTGAATAGTCACAACTAGGTTACCTTCCCTGCAGAAGGAAAATAACATTATCAGCATCTTACCTTCTGCAGGTCCTCATCCTGCAAAGTGGTCCTGGCCTCTCAATTTTGCCTGGTAAAGCTGCTCTGGCCATGCAGAGACTCTGGCTCTGGCATGTCCCCAGGCATTTGTATTGAAGTTCACCACTGTGTCACCAAAGAGTGTTGCATTGAACCTGGGTTTCCTCTTACATCACAGAGTGTTCCCATCCTTGTGGATGAGGAAGAGTTGAGAGGGAAGGCAGCAATACTTCCTCCTGAGATTTCCTCCCCTCCCTTGTCACATCCCTTCCTGCTTAAAATCTCACATGTATTTTCCCAAGATAACTGCATTCCTCAAGTAATATCATCCTTGAGAAAATCAGCTCCTCTTGTTCGAGTCTGGACTAAAACAATGAGCTGAATTCTTGTCAGAAAAGAAGATACTTACACCCTGACCCTAGAGTGACCTTCAGGAATTCCCTCTTCTCCCTATCTTCTCAATGCCTTTTCATTATTTGATCTCCATTATGAATTTCTCCTATTAGCTGTTTCTCCAGCACTCCAGAGAAGCCAGTATACCAGCAATTTTGACAGAAAAGGTGAAAGAAAAATGCCAGCAGAGCTAAGGGGAGAGTCAGCAGGACAGATTGCTGGAGCAAGGTGGCCCATGTTACAATTCAAGTACTGCATCAGCTTGTGGAGTGCATCCTTTGGGTTGACGTAAGTAGGTCATGGGCCCAGTGATGGATACAGCTTTCCACAATCCTTCCTACTCCAGTGCTATCCCTATAATAGCACAGGATGGGATCCTGAATACTGTGTTTCATATTCTTACTCAGTTTTGGAAAGGTTGTTCCAGCTGTCAGTACTCTCATGACCCAGTGTCCCAATTACCATGGCTTTCAAAGTGTGTACAGCAAGGACCAACACTCTTAATTTAGTGCACAGTTCACAGCCTTCCCTGTTACCACAGCAAAATGTTTGAAACCACAAATGGATACACACTGTTTGTTCAGCTGCTGCAAGTTTGCTGCAGTACCCTTGCATCACCATGGTACAGATGTGGCAGACAGAATAGCAGAGCAGGGGAGGCACCAGACCTACTCAGCCCAGGACCTTATGAAGGAATGGCTTTTTATATCATCACTAAGTAGGATGAGTTAAATGAAAAAAAAAAAAAAAAAAAGAAAAGGAAGAAAAGAAAATTAAAAAAACCCTGAAATCCCTGTTGTCCTTTCAGAGGCATCAAAAAATTGATTAAGGATGCTATTTTATTCTTGTCAAATTTAGTTGACACCATAATTTTATTTGCATTTGGTTCACAGACACAAGACAACACTAGACAGAAGCAAGTGTTATGTGACAAGAGTATTAATCTCACAAAGCAATCTCCAGCATCAAGTGACTCGAGCAAGAAATAAAAGTCTCTTAGCAGCACTTTGGTGTGTCACACACCTATTACAAACTACATCACATCATTCCATGTTGAAATATTTATTTGAACCATAAATCTTTTTTCTTTTTTTTTTTTTTTTTTAAGATAAATACAATCTAAGTTGACATCAGAGGTTATTCCCTAGTATTTCTCTTTCTGTATTGGGTCCAGTATTCTTATACCAAATCTCAATCGGATACAATATTTCATGTGCTAATAATTTTAATTATTACCATTGTATGTACATTAATTATCCATGAGCTGTATTTGAAACTCAGATGCTCTTCTTATCCAACCTGCAATCTGCTGGTCACAGAAATGTGTGCAAATGCGGTTTGATTTGATTTACTAACCAAGGAAGAACCCACAATTTCATTAAGAAGTAGCTGAGGAGAGAAAGCTTTCTTCATTTATAAAAAAAATTAATGAGTTTCCCAGCTGTCTTACAGAACAGCCTGCTACTTCAAGGCTGGCACCCCAGCAGACTGATAATCCAGTGCTAATTGGGATATACCAGGCAGGACATTCAGCTTTTGGTTCTTATTTATACTGTTCTCCACTCACAAACAGCTTTATTTCAAATTTTTACTCAAAAATAAAATAAGCTTGATTTAATCTGAAGCAAAACCCTTGTGATATGAATGCTTCTCAGGACTCTGAGGAAGGTTTGCCAAGGAAGAGTGCACCCTCATGCTTCAGGTGGGATTGTTACCCCATGTACCAGGAGGGGAAGAGGGTTGTAATTCCTACTCCTCCATCCTTGCTTTCTGAACAAATGTGGCGAGAAACTGAAAGCAGTGCTCAGAGCAAGGAACAGCCAGTGGGGCTTAGGGATCTGATCCTGCAGTAGCTGTGGAGCCAGACTGCTTGCAGGATCATCAGGAAAGCATTAGTTCTTGCTAAGCACCTGTACCTCTTTCTTCCCACCTTAATGGTGCATTGCCTACAAATAAGAAAAGTATTGATGCTAAATGCTTTCCCACAGGGTAAAACCCCCTCTCAGTAGCTGCTTCTTCTATTCCCTGAGTGAGTTTCTTAATTAAAAAAAAAACCAACCCAAACGAAACCAGACTAAAACACATACACACACAAACCCAAAATCAAATCAAAAAGCAGAACAGAAAACCAAGAAGTGAACGACAGGCACACAGGCACACACACAAAATCCAAAGTCCAGGTTATACACTTAGTGCTACTTATTAAGAGTTGCTGTGGCTCTATAGCCATGTATGTAGCACAGCTGCTTCTTTTTATACCCAGAAATCTCTACATAGAATCATAGAACAGTTAGGGTTGGAAAGGACCTTAGGATCATCAAGTTCGAACACCCCTGCTATAAGCAGGGACATCTCACACTAAACCATGCCACCCAAGGCTCTGTCCAACCTGGCCTTGAACACTGCCAGGGATGGAGCACTCACAACTT
>JBCJKH010080818.1:0-19687 GCA_039877255.1 Loriculus beryllinus
TGGTTTAGTGTGAGGTGTCCCTGCTTATGGCAGGGCGGTTGGAACTAGATGATCTTAAGGTCCTTTCCAACCCTAACGATTCTATGATTCTATGATTCTATGATTCTATAATAAATGATCTTTTTGATACCCAAAGGGTCCATTTACCACAGAAAGAAATACTCTGCCCCACTCTGTTAATATGCTGGTTTTATAGTCAAGGCCTTTTAGCCTTAGTTATTCCCACCAGCACTATCAATATGTGGTCAGGTCTGCATAGATCCCATGGTATTGATAGAGAATTGACGAGGCTTTGTGATTTGGATAATTTTAAGCAAGAGCAATGAAAGGTAAAAAGGAAACACAAGACAGAATAACTGGGTGGATATTGCTACAGTTCTCAGTTGCAGTCCCACAGTACAGAGGGTACCTGATCAGCAATGAATGCCCACCACATGTCCTCCCAAGCAGTGTACAACATGATCCTTCTCCCATTCTTACCACAAGGCCTCATTCCTGCAGATCTGTTGGTCGCAGGAGGTAAGTAAGCTGAAGGTGACGACTAGTTGTACACAATACTCTTTAACTAGTTTTTTGGCCACTAGCTGTGTTGCGATCTGCATAGCAGCAGGGCCACATGATGTTTGGAGTTATGCTGTTAGCTGAGGTTCTTACTGCTGACCAGCCAACATGAACAACTTCAGATGAGACTGAAAACATCAACTGGGAAAGGATATTTAGAGCAAGCAATCCTTCCCTTTCTTTCAATTCTTGTGTAAGCATGGTGAAAGATGTCAGCTGGAAAGCTGCGGAGATTTGACTCCCATATTATTCTCCCTCTATGCCAGGAAGTGACCAGGTCTAAAAAAGCAGTGACTCGCATTCATCTGCTTAGATGTCTATAAGGAATGGATGCAGTCAATGGAGCCAGAGAGCAAGACAGATCACTGACTACTGACAGCCATCAGAACATGAAGATACCTGGGGCCAGAACTCCACAGCTTTGGACGATACATTCCTATACGCCAAAATGTGCTCTCCAAGATGTAATTCTGAGAGTTTCTTAGCCAGGAATTAGACACACTGAGGTATATATGTTTGGCACATATAGCAAGCATTTTAAAATTACTGAAGTAAATTTTTTGTAACATGCAATGGAAGCTGGAGAGAGCATCCCTACTCTACATAATGATCTGCTTTCTCAGTCTGGTTTGCACCTGTCTTTTGAGGCTTAGTAGTGAATGACTGCTAGCAGTAACTAAATACAACCCCAATTCTGGTTGCAGAAGTCCACTCAGAACAATCATTTAACACTTCTGTGAGAACTTATCTCCTTCACCAAAGCAAGTTATTTATGACTTATGAATAACACCTCTGTTTGCAAAAAAAACCCACAAAAACCCAACAATTTTAGCTTGTCTGGCAACAAGCCTGTAATTATGCAGAGGTTCAGGTGGGTGCGGCGAATCAGTGAAGCATACTCCCTGCATTTATTCAACAAATAAGTACACCTCTAGCACATTTGGCCGCCAACCTGCAGTAATCATAGAATCATAGAATAGTTAGGGTTGGAAAAGACCTTAAGATCATCTAGTTCCAACCCCCCTGCCATGGGCAGAGACACCTCACATAAAAACATGCCACTCAAAGCTTTATCCAACCTGGCCTTGAACACTGCCGCGGATGGAGCATTCACGAAGTTTGTTTCTGAACTAACTCATCTTGCCTGAGAAAGAGCAAAAACCAGATCGAACCCACTTGAGCCGAGCTGCTCTTGCATGTTATTGCTCCGATTTTTTGAGTTCCAGCTTTCTTTGTGGGAAAAAGCCTGACACCATTCTGTGTGCAGATGACATCTTTGGACAAACCTGATGTTGTTAACTCTGGGTGAGCTACTGTCACACCACGAAGGTAGAACCTCATAGCAGAGCCCTTTGTGCAGTAGCCACACAGCACTGGTAGGTACAATGACTAGATTTTGCCATTGCAACAAAATATAGAGCATTTTATTTTGATTTCTGGAGGCCAATAACAAGTCTTTGTGTCTCAGAAAGTTTTCAGAATTCCTCTATTAATGCACCTAATTTTAGTTACTCAGCTTCATTCAGCAGCCATTGTCATGGGGGTGCGAAGTAATGTTTTAAAGCTCCTGGTTAATCCTACTCCATAATTAATCAGAGATGTCATTGTTAAGGCACATAAAATACTAATAAAAATAGCTACACTAATATATCCAA
Source organism: Loriculus beryllinus (assembly GCA_039877255.1). NCBI lineage: Eukaryota > Metazoa > Chordata > Aves > Psittaciformes > Psittacidae > Loriculus > Loriculus beryllinus. The sequence goes on from JBCJKH010080818.1 coordinate 2,217, forward strand.
AAGGGCTGCTGTATTTGCTTTACCAAGTCAGCCATGTGAATTGCATAGTGTGCTCACACAGTAGCTGCACATGTATGTGCCATGTAGTTAGGTTGGACAAACATTGAACAAGGATGTCTATTTGTGCATGGGATAAACCAGTCTTCCTGCAGTGTTCCTGGTTATCAGGCAGGTGAATTAGAGACATGAGTACAAGTACCACTTCAGCAGGTGTTCTGTGCCTCAGAGCATGTGCTACTACTGGAGTTCACTAAACTTTGAACCTATTACGTTTGATAGTGAGAAATCCCTCACAGATGCGCATGCAATGCCTATACAAGGGTGAAGGGAGGAGTGGTGGAAAAGTAACGAGTACAATGTTATTCTGATATCCTGCACGGTGGCATAGATACTTTACAAACTTCCCATATAGTTGTAAAAGATAACTATATGTATTTGAATTGTGAATCAAATAAAGGCCCCATGCAAGCCAGCACCTGTGACACCTGATGCAGTTCTCATAGAAAGCTTTATGTCATTCCTGGAAAAAGTAGCTACTGCACACGTGATTTTCCTTTCTTTGGATATTTTGAGAAGAAAATGCTTTTTAAACTTTCAAAACCTACACACCTCGAGTCTTACCCATATCTCAGTTAAAACCTATGGCAAAATATGCACTGCCTGTAGTGGGACTTACAGCTTTGATCTTCAGTCATTGTCAGATAAAGCTGCTCCAGATCAAGATGTTAACACCTGTAGTTGTTTCCTTGCCCCACTGCTGTAATCACATGTTGTCCAGATAGTTGGATCAATGCTGCTCACAGTGGCTTGATCCCAGTGCTCCAATTCAGAGAGCTGCTGTCAGATATAACAGTACAAGCTGTCCATGCCTGTCCCAATCTCTTAAGAGATCAATGCTCCCACAGAAGCAGAGCTGGCAGAACAAGCAGCCTGTCCTCTGCTGAACTGCCCCATTCACCACTCAAAACACTAATATAATACATTAGTTCAGTCAATCATTATTAATATAGACTGCACAATGCAGCTGAGGAGCAAGCACAGCATCTGTCCTGCCACTGCCCTGGAGGGAGGGATGCTCCCTGGCAAAAGGGGTAAGAGACAGCTGAAGGTAGGAACAGCTTCATCAGGGGCCATTGTTGATGGGAATGTTGAATTTGGGCTTCTGAGGCCAGACCCACCCCAGGTCTCACAGAGAGAACTATTGGCTCCATGTTATTTATTATTGCAGAGATTGTTTCTCCTGCAATGGCAGTGTGCTGGCTCTCCTGTTCAGTCTTCATTGTTTTTCTGAAAGTTTGCTACTGGAATAGGAAAGGTTACAACTTCTAATCAGACATAAACACAGCCGGAGCATTATGGGTGTGGATAAGCAAACTAGATAATGTATTCTGTATCAGAATTCATCTCAGAAAAGTATGTGACTGTGTCTACTGTATCTATTAGATGTTTCCTTTCTGATTTTGTTGTTGTTGTTGTTTTTAGTTTGTTTGTCATTTTTTGCAACTTAAAGTATATTTGTATGATTTGCTCTCAAAGTCCGTAACTTTATCCATGCCACCATGCTAACATCAGAGGCTCCTCCATTCTAACTTTCTGCTCCTTGTGGTATTGTTGGAAATATATATAGTGACAAAGCCACCCTGGAGACAAGTCATTGCCTAGCCAGGTTCAGTTTGAATTTTAATACAGAGAGGGCTTTAGCTCTGCTTTTGGGACTTGTTTTCAAATGAGGACTTTAGCTCCCTAACTATTCTAGTTGAAGTCTCTCCAAGGGGTATGTTATTGTGAGAAACTGCTAAAGTTATTTAAAGGTAAGATTTATTGTACCCAAGATGGTTATGCTTTTGCTGTTCTCTTTCAGCAACGTGCCTATTTGGAGTTTTATTACACTTCTTTATTCCTTATTATCTTCTTCATTCTTTCCACCTCCATAGCTGCAGAGGGTATCAGTTACACAGCATAGAGAGCAAAGGCAATGCACAGTAAATGGTATTTCTATCTTCACTTGTCAGTCTGCCAGTTATTTAAGCACGGAACAGTATTCATGTGTGTTCACAGTGCCAGTGAGAGGTATGTTTGTCCCTGGCTGTTGCCAGGACTGGAGCACAGCTGCAGGACACTCTCTGCCATCACCAGCACTGAAGCCTGGCTCATCATCTCCCCATTGCTCAACCAAAGCTGGAAAGTCTCTTGGTGAGAGCAAGGTTGCTGGCATAGGCACTGGACTGCCTGGACCCTTTCATTGAATGGGTTAAGTGACTCCAAACCTTGCCTTTTCCAAGTTCTCGTATCTTTTCCTGAGATACTGCAGCTAGTACAGATACATTTGAGAGGCGATGTGATAAAAATACAAATAAGATAAACTTGCTGAACAATACTGTCCTGAGTGGAAAACAACCGTTCCTTGTTTCAGCCTCCTCCTCTGCTTTCTTATCTTGTGTGAAAAATACCTGTGGTTTTCAGAGCACATTTCAAACATACAGGGCAGAGCGAGGCCAGGACTGCAGCACAGACTTCTGCTTGGCAAAGCTGCATCCGTTAAAGGTGTGAAGAACAGTACTCCCTCACAGACACAATTGTGCTGGCCAAGAGCTCTTATGTGGGCCTCGCTATATCATCAAATCTGTGCTTTATCTCTCTGATTTTAACCACAGAGTTTCTGACAAAACTGGACCTGTATTAGTGCTTGAAAGTGCTGGTCTCATCAGTGGATCTACTTGAGGGGCTACTTGGGGATCTGTCACCCCACTGCAGTGCCACCAGTGTGTGGGGTTACCCCGGCAAAATGCTATTAACTCCTACAGCAAGTCTGGGAATGGGCATGGTGGGAAGTTGGGATGTTCAGCTCCCCTGTTCTCCCTGTGAGCCTTCATAGGAAGAGACAGCATTTGTGCCTGTGCTGGGCAGACGTCTGTGGGAATGGAGAAAGGAGAGACCTATGTGAGAAACTGGGTTGGCACCAAAGGCAGGCTGTGCTTCTGAGTCTGTACATCCTCGACAGCATGCACAGGCACATGCATAGAGCCACACACTCGCTTCAAGGCGGCTTGCTGGCTTGTGGGTTTGCAAAATCCAGTCCTCACTCACACAGATGTCACCAGCTGTCAGCAACCTCCCTTCATTCTGCAGAAGATACTCTTTCCTCTCCACTTCCACCACAGCCCCAAGGAGCATTGCTCAGTGTGAAATGCACCAGCCCTGTGCCAGGCACAAATCACAGAGAGCTCTGGAGAGCAGCTGAACAGAAAAGCCTTGGGAAGAAACAAAACAAAACAAAACAAAACAAAAGCACTGGAAAAGTATTTATTTGTATCTTCAACTGTGCTGTAAAATGAAAATAAATAAAATGAAAAAATAAAAAAGGAAATCTATCATTCTGACAAAATTTAGGTGAGAGCTTCATCTGCAGGTGACAGTGTCTTACACTTGTACTCCTAGAGGGATTTAGTAGTGCAGTTTCCTCAGCAGCCAAAGATTAAAGACAGCCTTATTGTTGGCTTCTACATTGTGTGACTTTCTTAACATCTTTAAACATTCTATTTTAAAGTATTATCTTAAAATATCAGCTTTAGCCAGGCTATGCCAACACTGGTGCAAATCTTAGTGCTGCAGCTCAGTTTGATTCGCCCAGTTGATGCTCAATTGCTCTTCCACAAGCTGCCTGCACAGTGAGATTTTGGCAGGGCCAAACACTCTCCTAGGCACCTTCTAAGCCCAGGCTCGAGAGCACCTTGTTCTGGATGCAGGGAGTTGAGCAGTCTGGGTGTATCCAGGCTGTGACAGTCAGCTCCAGGGGCAGGAGACAGCCCTGCGCACACTGAACTTGCAAGAGCAGTTGTGTTCCCCGAGTCTTCACTGGGCTTCACTGGCCCTTCTGCCATCATTTTCCATAGGAATGATTTCACCTAGGGGTCATCCCAGAGCCATACCAAAGGCTCTCACACTCAGCTCACTTGGGATGCATCCATTCTCTGCTGGCAGGATATCAGTGCCAACTGCGCTGCTCCTGATTGCGTGTAGCCCTGACCTCACCAAACAGGCACCGGGGCTGAGCACAGCAGGCAGCTTGTGCTGGAGGCTTTCATCTTAGGCTTTGAAGAGCAAACAAAAGACCGGGAAACGGAAAGCCCTGAAATTTCTCCTTTAAACAGGATCTGTAGCTTAATATTTATCTCTTGGTTGGAGGTAAGAAGGGGTTACGTTAAATGCAAAGAGAGGTAGGGAGGAGCACGTTGTGTATGGACATTCACTGTATTCCCCATGGTCAAACCACAGGTATTTCTTTAATTCACTAGAGCTTACCTACAGCTCAAGTATGTGAATACATAAATAATACACAAATCACAGTCTGGGCTTTGCACAACAGATATTCTCTCCAACACAGCCAGGAACAGTTATGACTCTCTTCAGCTCCTCTGATAAAGTATGAATCATAATGAAGCAGCAAGAAAACCCTACCTGGCTGCTTTTGAGGTCTGCAACTATAGAAATAAATGTTTTCTTCCACCTCTGCAAAATCTAAACTTCAGGCAAAAATCTTTAAAACAGAATGGAGTCATCCTGGCTTGTTAAGCTCAATAAACTAATAAAATTTTGACAAGTACTAAGCACAAGGCATGAAAGAAATGCTTTATATAAGGCAAAATACTTGATTTTAAGTGTTACCGTATCCCTAAGCTGTGGCATGTGATGGGATATACGTGCTGTTGAACCATCCCTTTCAGTTTCATATGAGACCCAGCCATTGGCTGAAGCCTGAAGATGCCCAGCACTGCCTACGGTATTGGCCAGGCTCCAGGAATGCCCTTTGCTTCCTCTGGGACTTTTCTTCCACCATCACAAAAGCCCAGGAAAGTGTCATGTAAAAAAAGGGTTGACAGACAATCTTGCTGCTTCCTCAATCAGAGTATGAAAAGTGCCTTCTGCCTTCTCTCCAGTCACCAAGTTCCTTAGCCATCTAAAATTTGGGTGTTAATCTAGTTATTAAGATTGAGCTCCATCTACAGACAATGGAGATAGATAGTGTTAAAGGCACCTCAAAAGTACAGTTCTTCCCACATGTGTTAGACTTTTTTTTTCATTGCTTAAAAAGGCAGGCAATTAGCACAGATTGTTTAACTTAGAAAGCAAAAGTTAGGTAAATCTCATCCCTGATGAGATCCTCATTTTGTTACCTGAGGGAAGATGCAGAGAAGAGTCCCTGTAAAGGACAGTTTAAATATATGAGGTATTAAAAAATTGTAAAGAAATTGCAAAGATTAATTTGTTTGATGTTATCCTTCCTGATCTGAGACTGAAGAAAGAGCAGCCTTGGCTTTCATGGGTACATTTGCCAAGGACTCAGCTTGCAATGTGATTTTCAGCCCAAGCTAAGCACCCAGGCATTTCTGATCCTTCAAAATGCCTGCAAAGTGCAGAGCTCATTGAAAGCCCTTCCCAGGGCTCTGTCAGGCTCTCTGGGGCTTTGTGTTTTCTGTTCCCAACACAGAACGCAACTGCAGCTTGAATCTATGATTTGCAGCTTTGCACTGGGGTGGACTGGTGTTACACCAACCAAATCACAACCAGGCATAGCTAGGTTGTACCAGGAGGAGACAGAGCAAGTCCAAGCCCTCTGATTATATCACAGACACTGGAAGGGGAGTTTGAGAGGTAGGTGATTACATCAGGATCTCCAGGATGATTTGCAACCAAGGTAACAACATCTTTCTCTCACTCCATTATTTTTATGGCATATACAGGCAACTTCTTACATTATTTATTAAAAAAAAAAAAAAGGCAAAAGCCATTCTGTGATGTAGGAAAGGCTTTTAGGCTGGCATGGACTATTTGTCACAAGCTGATATGGGACCAGTGAAATGGGGGAGAGATTAGTGGAACCATTATTGCAAAAACCCTCTACCACATCAGCTGGGGTTGCTGTAGCCACTTCATAGTCAATACTTTGGCTTTGATGATAGGGACCTTTCATGCATGGATGAAGACCAAAACTTTTTACTTTACAGCAGGAATTTTGGGGTTACCTTTTCAAAATGCTGTTTTTCCATTTCACTGAACACGCCAGTATTACACAAGGATGAGTAAAGGTTTATCAGTAGAAGGAGAAATGAATTTCAGCTATGCCTTTACTCCTCCCATGCCTTCCTGTGTGCTGCATTCCATTTCAACTGTCTACCTATTCCCTGAAGAAATAGTTTCGTTATCTCCCAGCCTCACTTGAGATATGTTTCCCCATGCATGGGCAACCCAGCCTAGGCAGGGACACCCCTGTTGGACTGTGGGTGACAACACCAGAGAACAGACAACCCTGAGGGACTGTGAACATCAGGTGAACCAGTGAGAAGCATGAAGGAGTAAGAAAGTCCAGTAAGAATGACACATGACCAAAGGAACCCCAGTAAGAAGCATGGAAGAGCAGCAGACCAAACTCATTACCCACATGGCCCCAGCCTCTGGGGTAAGTGTAACATGTAGCAAAAACACAGGGAGATGAGACTAGAAAGGGTGGAGGAGAGGTGTTTAACTGAAGTTGTGCCTGGGAGGAGCAAAGAAAGATGATTACCCAAGATGTTTGTTTAATCACTCATGTTTTCTTTTCCTCAATATCCAAATCAGTGATTAGAAGCTTGTGTTAACTGGAAATAAAATAAAGTAAGTAAAAATTCCCTGAGCTGAGACTACATTGCCAGTAACACCACACCCCTTGGCATTTTTTTCATTGCCTCTTTTACCCATTGCAAATAGCCTTCCAGACACTGTCCCTGGTAACACCGGAGGACCAATGTTTCCACAGACCCACCAGCTTTTGTACCCACTCTTGCATCTCATCACTTAACCCACATTTATTCTTTGTCCTGCCTGACCTGATCAGCCCAGCTTTGTGAGAGCCCAGGCTTTGAGCTAACAAAAGACAAAGTCACAGCAGGAGTCTGGAAAGCAAAGAGCACCTGGAGGTGCGCAACAAAAGAGGGTTGCCTCATCTTTGTGACCATGTTGTGAACCCCACCAGCTCCAATAAAGAACAGCGCGAACGAGGGCAGCTTGGGGCTTCCTGTTTGGTGACTGACAAGCTAATGGAGCCCAGGAGAAAACTCAGCATGATGCTTTCTGATGAACTGAGGCGTATCACTCCGGTAATACGAACAATATGAAATACAAATAGGAGGAATTGCTTTGCAATATTCTGTTTGCCTACAGCACCTCTTCTTGCATTATTCACAACCAATTTCAGTGGATTAGACTCATGCAGACCTTAAAAAACTACTAAACATTTTAGCCCTTCTGCTCGAAAACTACTTGGTAGCTTAACCCTGAATGGGCTTGAATGTTCAAGCATGCTCTTTATTTCCTATTTGAATTTATTTACCTGACCCTTCCACCATGGCTCACCCTCTGCTCAGTATTTAGAAACTGGGGAAAAACTGGGGGAAAAAAAGTCCTATGGTATAAAATTCAGCATGGTCGCCTTGCTGTTTAGCCAGAGAAAAGCACTCTGCACTATTGTTATCCAGAGACAGAATAAGCAAGAAACAGTGAATTTGAGTAAAGGACAAGCAGTGGATTTCATTAGTGTGCAGAAAGCCAGCACAAGCCTTATACATGAATTTCATACTGGACTCTAAAACCTGTCAGGGATCTAAGCAGTGTACAGACTTTGTACAAGGTTTTACACTGGCCCAAACATTTCACCCTGACAGTCTCTGCTCCTAACAGGAGCAGAACTCTGCCTGTGAAAGACCATGGGTTCCCCCTGCCTGGTGAGGGTGGTGGGTGCCCAGCCCTGCTGGGATCTGCACTGAAAGGCAGGAAAGAGGAGAGCTGCTGAGTCCACTAGTGAGATCTGCTGAAAGATGTGAGCAGCCTGAGGTAAGGAGACGCTGAGAGAGACATGAAAACTCCAAGGGAGTGGTCGAGCTGAACTAACAAAATACTTTCCCATGCACATGCCTAATACTTAAAATAATAAAAAACACCTTCTGGGGACTACTGAGGCATGGGAAAACCAAACAAAATCTGGTTTGGGACTTAGTTTAGTCAGCAGCTTGGGAATATCAGAGCCCCTACTACGTGAACTGGAGATTTAAATACTACAGAATTCCAGACAGCGTGATAAAGATGGACTTTATTTGCCAAGAGGGGATGTGCTTGTGCAATGTTCACAGCAATGGTGCATTTATGCTCACTGAGGGAGTGGTACTTTTCCCAGACCTGGTGGGATTGCTTCCTTTACTCAGGCCTTCAGGCCAGTGCAGAATCTCTTAGCAATAACTTTCCCATAAAGCAAAGCTCAGAGATGGCCCAGCCCAACCTCTCCATGCAGAGAAATGCTGGAACTGGAACAGTTCATTCACACAGTTAAGCGAAACAGCTTCCAAATTCTGTGCTGAACTTTGCTGCTAAATTTTGGTGGGCTTTCTCTGCGCTATGTGTCTCTACTGCAGCATCGGATCCAGAACTGGGCTATCACAAAGGCAAGGAACACTGCAGCCAGCAGCTCTGAGGTGGACTGCCCAGTCTGGTCAGCTCTGCATAGTAGTAACTGTTCTTGCAGCAACGGACAGCCAAAAAGGTTGTGGTGAACAGAAGGACCTCCAGCTGAATGTGTGCTTTCACTAGGGAATGGTGCTCTTCAGAAAAGTTTTTTGTGGAGAAAATGTGTTTTTCAATGTATTTCCCTCTTGTCTGGCTTAGGAGCAGATTTTGCCTGATGATTACATTCAGGCAGATGTCTCCAGGCATTGTTTTTGCTTAACACAGATGTGCTGATTCTATGAAGGATCATAGAATGATAGATGATGATCATAAAATCATAGAAAAACACAATGTTTTTGCTGATTGTGGCTTAGGTGGTGGTGTGGAGACATCTTAAGGAGGCAGGGAGTGGGACTGGCAGCTGGAGACTTTGCTTTCTACCTATACTTTGAACAGGATAAATCCCTTGATGCTGCAGGTGCTTGAGAAGGCTCCAGGAGGGCAGTCTCACTTTGCATGCTACTTGGCCGCTTCCTTTGGGGAGTGCTGTGAACACTGCAAGATACACTTTGGGTCTGCTTTCACCCGTGGGAACAGAATCAGACACGATGGGGAACGTGATACAGAGACGTCTGAAACTGCTAACTCAGATTCAGTATGGTGTAAACATTGCTGGACTGCTTCCACACTTGTTGTGGGACACCTGTGTACTGCTGCAAATGGCTAGACTTGGTCTCTCACAGCTCAGAAATCCTTCCATCATGGGGAAGGCAGCCTGCAAAGACATGTGCAACCACTCAACTGAGGAGCAACTGGATGAAGAGATGTGTCAGAAGGCGAGAACAATAGCAGTATTCAGTCATGATCAACATGGTTTGGAGGCACTGAACTAGTGATGGAAGGGATTTACTAAAGATGTGTCCCAGGTTATTCAGGCCCCCAAGTAGAATCCAGGCCATTGCTCAATGATGTTGTAAATCCAACTATAGGGCCCTCATTAGACCAAGAATGCTTCATCCTCATGCCACAGAGTTAAAAAATCTAAGTTTAAAGTAGCAGTAAGCGCTGTATCTACTATCCAGCCCACTTACTCACTGCTACAGTTTCACAGACATATGGTAAGTAATTTCTCTCCTCAGATGCTGTGTGAAAGTAAGATATAAAGAATCTCTATGACAAGACTGCAGTTCAGAAATAACTGAACTGACAATGCATAACATCATGTCTGCAAAGTAAACAAACTGGCGAAACAAAAGCAAACTGTCTTCTCTCAAATCTTTAGTTAAAAGAGCCTTGTGTACAGCACGCAGCTATTAGCACCAGCACGGAACAGATGAGACAGATTTGAAACCAGTGTTCCTTTAAAGAGTTTGCCGTGTGCTGCTGCTGCAGCATTAGCTGTCTCTTAAAATCCTGGTTTAGGAACAAACACTGTTTACTGGATTACCAGCAGGCAAAGGCTTGTCACCAAATTCATTTCCAGTAGTATCATCAAGGGATACTGAGTTGCAGTGTTTAAGAACCACTGTCAGTGAATACTGGACCTGCAGCCCAGTGGCCAACAACTGCAAACCAGCTACACAGATGCTGCCTGTCATTTCTCCTATAGACACTTTCTGAAGCAACCACTGCAGTGGTTTGGAGTACAAGTGCTCTACTCCTTGCCAAAAGCACCTACAAAAGCATGCAGGCTGCCTTGTGCAACTGCAGCTTGCCTTACACAGGTGTTGCTGTATGGTTTTCTGTGTGTAGAAATAGAAAGCAAGTAACTGCTGCACATGGACACCTTGTACAATTAATTAGAGGATCATGAACAGCAGTATTAAAACTGGGCTTGCTGATGCATCTCGCTGACAGGAACTACACACCACTGATTCTTCTGCTACAACGTGCTACAGAGACATAGAAGCTATACTTTGAATTACTTCATAAAGTTACTGTTTAGCCTCTTCTTAATCAAAGATGAACCAGTTTTGCCTCTGCTGAATCCAGCTCTGTCCATAACGGGGGTAATGTGAAAACCCCAAGCATGCATGTACTGATGCACTCACACTTATTAAACTCTGAGGTGAAAAATTGTCCTCAGTGCCAGTTTGCCTTCCTTGGTCTCACTTTTTCCCCACAAAAGCCTAGTGGTAGTATCCAGAGCTACCAGCCTGTGGTAAATGAGCAGGCTTCTTCAGCATGGATGGGGGCAACAGACTAATGTGATGCTATTATTGTGAACAGTAAGCTGCCAGTGCAGAAGAAGAGCGAAAGAAGGCTTGAGAGACAAACGGTTGTTTCACGATGTTAGGTCAGCAGCCGCTCCACTTGTCCCAGGTGTTAATCTTCCACAGGAAGCCAAGCCAAGACTGCCGGGATGCACTGTAAAAAACTGTATGAAATTACACTTAAGACATTTAACACTAAGGCCATTCATCTCCCAAGACGTGGAAAATTCACTCTTGGATCAGAATATATCTACGGTCGGTTTTATTGGCAAAATACCCTGGAGTATGAACCTGCCAGCCCTCACACAAAGGTCTGGAGAGCTTTGGTTTCAGAAGGGTGGGTGAAGGCGGCAGGGCGAGGGGTGGTGGTGGGGATTATGCCTGGCTGTTGTTCTGTTGAAAGTCGGTTTGTTTCTGTCTCATAAAGTATGCAAGAATGTTCCCATGCTCTGCTCGGGCCAGCCCCCAGCAGCATGCTTTGCACATTAGCAGCTGATGCTGGAATGCGGCGTTCCCAGGGTAACTGCTGGCCCCCCATTGAGTGAAGCCAGCCCCCCACCATTGTGCGGCTTTGGCTGAAGGCGGCTTTGTTGGGTGATGTAATGCCGTGTATGCAAACTAAGCCAGGGGCACAAATGGCACTTGGAAACTGTTCCCTGACTTCAAAGGGCAGGCTGCCTGACTCTCACTAAAGCTTCCTTGCTCAGGCCTGCACCTTCACAGCTGTATTTCACCCATTCTCCCACTCTGCCATTAATACCACAGTGATAGCCCTGGCAGAAGCACTGCAGGAGCTCTGCAGTGGAAGAGACTCAGGTGTTGCTATCAGTATGTCAGCCTAACTTGCTCACGTACATGTCCCCACATGGATCTCTGGGACACAGTCAGGAAGCTTTTTTCCAGAATATTATTCCTTCTTGAAGCTTGGGACTGAGAAAAGGGATGCACAGTAAGAAAGATGAATTGTCCTCTCAGATCCGTATGCCCGCTGAATGGACACAGCTGAATTGCTACCCACCACCTTCAATAATTCAACTAATTCTACAGCACTGTATCCTCAAGAGATATGGCTCCATATTGATTAGCGACTTAGGCTCCAGGGAGCCATGACTTGATGTAGAACTAATGCTGTGTAAATGTTTAAAAAACATTATTGTCCCTGAAGCTTTGCTGGGTTCTACAGGTAATGAATATTGAGAAGGCAATTGGAGGTTGCCACCAGCTTCAAGAAGAGAGCGCAATGTTTTTGTAACATTTAAAATCCATTTATTCGACTACTGTCTAAATTCAGTTACATAAAAAGCAGAAATAGAACACATCAGGGCATTCCAGGGGCTGATCAATTCCGTAACAACACCCTGAGATTAATGAAAATCTCAGCATCAGACCACTTACATGCCAGATTGATTGAGAAACAATGGAAGTGTGCCTGCTCTGTGAGCCTGGTTTCTGTTCTCAACAAGAAGTTGGCAGAGGTGTTTCAGAGAATATTGAAAAAAAGACAAGCAGAAAATATGCAGCGTTCAAAACAATCTTCATAGTGCTCTTTGGTTGTGCAACAGCAAACAGATATGTAACTCCAGGTAGGACTGAGAAAACTGCCTGGGAACTAAAGGCATCCCAGTTACACACCTATTTGCAGACTGCAGAGTGCTTTAATACTGACATCTTGTCCTAGAACATTTTGGCCCAGTTTTTCAAAGACATATGTGTGATGCTAGAAGATGCATATATGCATCAGTATGCAACTGTCTAACTTTTTGGGCCATGCTTCTTTTCTATTTGAGTCATTCAGTACTGGGAACTTGTCAAATGATCTCAGACATTTCCTGTAGCACTTCTGAGATGCAGGCAAGTCAAGTGCAGCAATGATGTTACTACCCAGTGCAAAATCAGTAAGCAAAATGACTAGCATTTTGGTCACTGTCAATGACAAAACTGGGACAAGAAGCTGATGGATGCAGATCAAAGAACACCTCTTGATTTCAGGAGGGCCAGGGCCAAGGTTGCTCCCTCAGCATACTAGCTCACCTGCCATGCATTGAGGCGATCTCATGATCATATAGTATTTCTGATAGGAAGGAAAACCGAACTACAGTGTCCTCCATAACAAATATAAAGCATAATCAAATAAAACAACGTGCTTGAAGGCAAATAAATTCAGAGATACTCTTAAAACAACCTTATAATGTGGAAATAGAGATGAACATAAAGCACATAGCCTTAAGTCTGTCCGTATGTCCCTACAAAAACTGCAGCAGGAGAGCTTGTGCTTCAGTTGTGCAGCTCCTTAAAAACGAAGCTGAGTAGAGAAACTTACTGACCTGTTCCAGTGAGACCCAATTCTGTTTCTCTTCAGCTTATACAAAGCTCCCATTACTTTCAGTAGTGGGAACAGCTTAGCAGTTTTAGCAGTGTGAATAGATGCATTATAATGTCAGTAATAACAAATGTCATGCACATTCCATGATTAGCTAGAAAAATGATTCTAGGGTTAAATAGGCATGTCTCATTCAGATGCATGTCACTGAGCCAGGCCCATCACCTAGGTACTGGATGCCATCTCTCCCTTTTTCTCCTTCTCCTATTGCTAAACATGCTAATCCTGCGCAGCAACCAAACATCATTATTGCAGGCTTGTCCAAAAATTATGCAGAGACAATTAGTCTCATTGAAAAAGGTATCAAAGACCTCACAGTATCATTCGTCTGTCCCTCAGTGCACACTCACACACAGAGGCATCCAAGGGATTTTAAACATAGCTAAAGACAGTGTTTTCATTAGTTCACTGTGAATGGCAGTGACTTCATGCATTAAAAACTCCGCACCTCCCCCTGTGGTGTAATGCCTGTGCCCTGAGATGAATGGCTTTGCTGCAGCTTTTTGTCCTGAAAGGCTAGGAGAGATACTCACCAGTCCCAAGGGAGACTGCAGCTGAAAGTGCCCTATTACGATCGCTGGCAGCATCTATCGATTGCAAAAAACAGGTGACAGCATCCCCATCAAAATAAACACAGGGATAAAGCAAGCACCTCCAAAGGGACAGAATGGAAACCAGGAAAGGGGAACTTAAAGGAATGCCACTGGTTTAGATTCTCCTGGGGTATAAGTAGTTAGCAACAGTAGGAGTTGTTATTTGCAGGGTGGTTTACTAGTATGAACAGACACAGTGCTCCTGAGAAGTAGAAATTACATCCTTTGTTTTTCTCCTCATATACTCTCCTATATATTTCTCCTTAGATATTCTCCAATATAACAAATTTTACGCTATAAAGGTAAGAAAAAGAAACATGAGGTGCATTTGATCACAATGCTCCCAAATGTAACTCTCAGCATCCACATAGCATGTGGGGACAGAAAGACTAAAAGTTAGACAAGTGGATGCAATAAGAATCCAGACATTTACAGGAAATTCTGTAAGTAATTTGCTGCAGCTTTAAAGTTTCCGCAGTAGTTTCCATATGAAATTATGTTATTAAAGGGGTGAAATTATATCATTATAGTGATGAAAATGCTTTTCATGTGTTTTGATATTGGATTTTACAGCCACAATGCATATATCCTGTGGCTCGTATTAGTTATTTTCTTGTTCATGAGTGTTCAGTGCATTTTTATTACAAATACATGCTGTAATACAGTTGTGAGAGAATATCTGAACCACTACAGAGCAATACTGAGTGAATCAGCCAACTGAATGAGATACTAAATCGCTTCACACTTTATCTTACAGAGAACTCATCAACAGAGAATGCGAAACAACTCTGGGAAAAGATAGCAATTTCAATTTTTATTGGGAGACTTGGCAGGGCAGCCATAGCTTCACCAAGCTATAGAAGCTGAGCACTCAGGAGCAGACCATGACTCCATGCGAACCTACTGAAGAGCCTATGGGCCCCAAGGCTCGCTCACTTTTTACAGCTGTATGAGCAGTTACTGCCTCCTAATAACATTTCTCTGGACCACCGAGGCTGCAATGATTTCAGTGCTACAAGTCTTCAGACAGACCAGTGTCTTTCACTGGATGTATCAACAGCCTGATCTGAAATTGATGGCCATAAAGAGAAGCACAGCCATTCTAAAAACTTAGCTCTTAAGTCTGCTTAAAAACATAAGCTCAAACTTTCCCAAATTCTTTTAATAAAAATATTTATACTATCCAAAATAATTTACAGACTACTACCATCCCCATAACATGGAAAATCATTGTTATACCAGATAAGTATATTTTTATGCTGGGCTGCTATTTAAGGGTGAATTAAACCACACTGAAGTGACTGTGCACAGCCTTTAGGAATCCACTGCTGTTAATGATTAAACTACACACCATTTCCTAAAGGTGGTGCTGCAGCCAAATTGCAATCCATAGGTGGGCAGCAGAAACCAGGCAAAGTAACTGTTTTAATAAAGAATGATTACTGCCTTCCAGCATAATGCTTTTGACAGGCTGGTCTAAACTCTTGTCGGGGTCACAAGGTTAATCTCACAGCAGCCACAGGCCCCCTTACTGCTGAGCGTGAACAATATGGTTAACATTTTTGGAACGGAGTTAAATTTCTTTGTCATTCCTAGCCTACACCTGACAGACACAGCCCTCTCCTCTGCTTTCATAACCTGCCATCTGGAAGATAACAAACTCTTATCTAGCTCGTTGATCTTTTCTTCAATCGGAATGAATGCTTCCCACCGCTGACCAAAAGACCAGAAAACAGAGCTTACCCACCTGAAATAAACCCTGAGCTCTCCTGAGGCTAATTCCCTCAGATCCTAATGTGACTGCAAAATACAGGAATGTGTGACACAGCAAAGAGCTCTCCATACCAGCAGCATTCCTCTGGCTCATCACCACAACCACCACAACTCTCATTCCTGGGCTACTGACTAAATGCAAATAAATCTTGACATTGTTTTTTGTTCACTATCTCATCGTATTTGGCTTCATTCATCAGTTTATCTTCATGAAAGACTAAGGGTAAGTTAATACAAGATAGCCATTTAGCTTATATCCCAACAAAGAAGAGGTCACACTTTGCTTGAGCACCTACAGTGACGATGCAATACTACCCTTCAGTAAGTCAGCATGAACAACCAGTTACTGATAGTTTCCTCATGAAGACTTGTGTCACATGCAGCAGGAATTCTTTCAGTCAAAGTATTCAGGCTCAATCGAGGGATCCCTACCCTCAGTCCTTGCAATCACCTGCAAGTGCTACCTACAGCCCCAAGTCTTATACAAATGTATACATGGCTTAGTGTATCTTCTTGGACTCAGGCAAGCTTCTTGTCCCCTAGATTGAAGGTGTCATGGCCAGGGTTTCACATCCAAACCTCTCTCTAATCCCACCTACAATTAACCAAACTCCAAATTTTCCTTGCTAGCAGTGCATACCATATACTTAATGTCCAGTTCTGAAAACACTGTGGCCTTATTTACATGCCTGAATTCATTCAAATTACTGAAGTTAGGTGACCACAGAGTAATGCAGACTTGGGCTATTGAGGGCTATTTTTGCTGCCTAATTTTAGTGAGGCAATCTGTACAGTCACAGAAAGGAGAGAGGCCTCCCAAAGTCAGAGGTAGGGATTTTGTTTTTCTTAAACTGACTGATGTGATGTGCCCCATCCAGAGAAGAAAATGAAAGAGAATATGTGCCAGGTATATAAGGAACCCCAATACAATTCCAGAAGAGGCATATCATGAAAAGTTTGAGAATCCATTCTGCTAAGTAGCATCCCTGTTTTCTCTGTTAGGACACAGACTCATCTTTCGGTTGCAACTACCTCGACTATCCACTTCCTCTCCCTTGCTTCACATCAAATGTAGCAAGCATGCGATTGCCAAGACTTAGGCACTTTCTTTCTGTGGGTTAGGTGCCACTTCACATTTTAGTGAACCTGATAAACAGTGTGTTTCTGCTGAAAAAGTTGTTTGCTGCCGCAACATCTCCAACTGCAGTGTCCCTGCCATCCCTCCCCATATCCTCTTGGAGCAATTGAAGCACCAATTAGTGCTTCAATTCAGCTGACTCATTTTTTGGCAGTATTAGTCTTCTAGAGTTGGCCAAATGGACCAGTTCCCCCTGCAGCTGTAGGATCACGAGGCTGCACCCTAAAGAAGCAGCAGAGAGAGGAAGAGGAGCAGAGCATTCCTTTTGGCCAGACCAGTTTAGCTGTAACTCGAAACCATGCCATAAATGAGGTGCCTCAAACACAGAGAGCAGGAATTTGCCTCCTTGCCACCCAGGAGCAATGCTTAGGCCACATGGCATTAATGCAGTCAGCAGTAAACCATGCTATCTCTACTTCCTCAGAAGGTCGTGACATCCTTGTTTTCAGGTCATGTGTGGGCAACACAGAAGAGCAATCTCTACCATGGGCATCCCTAGTACATGGGTGTCAGTGATGCTCCCCTCCTCCTTTGAAATGTGGGACATGCCTGGATGCATGCATATATGTATTTATGGATGAAGTAAAATGAGGTGATCAAGTCCAAATTATTTGGAAATGCTATTTCCTGCTTCAGAGGTGAGCTTGCAGGGTGGAAAGCTAAATACCTAGATAGCAAAAATGTTGTAGGTATCACACAATCATAGAATGGCCAGGGTTAGGAAAGGACCTTAAGATCATCAAGTTCCAACCTCCTGCCATCGGCAGGGATGCCTTATACTAGACCATGTCACTCAAGGCTCTGTCCAACCTGGCCTTAAACACCGCCAAGGATGGAGCACTCACAACTTCCTTGGGCAACCCATTCCAGTGCCTCACCACCCTAACAGTAAAGAATTTCTT